>JAGFPH010003617.1:0-24141 GCA_018207615.1 Philaenus spumarius | reverse complement strand
TTATTAGCTAAACGAGAATTTTTAGAAAGATGCGGGTTTTTGTATATGGTAGGGCACATTAAAGGCTACAAATAAGCCAAATTTTATCAAAATCCTTAAAGCCGTTTTTTTATAAAAAAATAATAACTGATTTTTTTGGGGTTTTTTGGCCAAAAAGGGGGTTGTTTTTCAAAATTGTTCAAAACCCTTTTTTGTGCATCTATACAGGCGTACTGGACATGTCTGGTAAATATTTGGTTGAAATCGATCGAATAGTTTTCTCTCTAGCTTTGTATACATTCAGACATACATACAGACATACAGACATACATACAGACATACATACAGACATACAGACAGACATACAGACAGACATTTTGTAAAAACCACTTTTTTGGACTCAGGGGGTCCCAAAACAGATATTTCCACAAAAATCTCAACATCGATTTTTTTGCGATCACTATACTTTCTCTATACTATAGTATAGTGAGAAAGTAAAACTGTTGTTTGTGAAGGATATTTACCTAACTATTAATTTTCCAAGTTGTTTGCTATGTTTAATAATAATTGTAAATGTTTTCAAGAAATGAGTGTTGATTCAGTTTAGTTAGGATTAACCTAAAATTGTGTTTGTTTTTGATACAAAACAGCTGTTTTATTTACAATATGTAGCAACAGTTGTGTAAATTAAAATATAGTAAGCTTGTTTTATTGATTTTTCTTTATGTTTGTTTGCAATAAAAAGCTGTTGGCTGTGAAAAATAATTAAATGATTCTAAATTTCCAAGTTGATTGCTTTGGTAATAAATGCATTCAAGAAACGTTGTTGGTTGAGTATAAACCACACCTAGAATTATATTGCTCAGCATTTGATTCAAATCATAATTTTTATCTGTTATAGGGATGGTCGTGAATTCCCGTATTTTGACCATTTTGAACCTTTAAAATCAATATTTGTATTGCACCTGTAGATGGTTATATGAATTTAATCTGAATGTTTTAAATCTCTAGCTATCATAGTTTTGGATGTAGGCCTACGTTGATTATCAATCAGTCATAATCAGTAAGTCAGTCGATCAAGTCTTCTTCTTTTGTATATACAGATCATATACATAAAATAGTTAATAATTACTTTTATTAAATAAAACATATACTATGTTTTGTATATCGAGATTGTATACACGAGAAATTACTTAAACGTACAAACCCAAGTAGCTTAGTATTGTTTAATAAAAATTTACGAAAATAAGATTTAGCAAATATATTCATACGAAATACGTCATTTTATAATTCAATAGGTATAAGAAAGCAGAAGTATGCAGAACTCAAATTTTATGTAAACAGAACAATAGAGAAAAAATATCTTATAATATACTAAATGTATAACTAATTACTAAATATATTAAGTCTTCTAGTTGATGTGTCGTTTTAAAATTACTTAATATTTTTTAATTCAGATATTTAATTGAAACAGGGAACCCTGAAAATCCTAATTTAAATAATTCAAATTGTTAGAATAAATTTAGTCAGTTAAATAAGAATTCTTTAGAGAAGATTTTGGTTGTATTGACATAATTGATTAAAAATGTTTGCAGGGGTATGCGATTCAGGTAAATACACTCTTTTATTGTTTTGAAATAATTTCTCTTTACCGCTCCCCTCCCTCTATATATATAAGTTTCTTTCTTTATTTCTTTTTCCTCTATAGAATAAAAAATTATTCGACCAATTTCCAAGTTTATCCATATATTAATATAGAACTTATTAGGTAGGAATGTTTAGAAATAACAATTAATAGGGTCTAAAGGTAAATTGAAGTAACTTCCTACAAGCTATAAATCTAAAATTGTGAAATATTTTAAGTGATATAAAAAAGCATTCGCAATTCAGTTATTTCAGTCACAAGGAAGAACTTTTATAACTTCTCTAAAAATTAAATAATAATTCATATTCTTACTTTTGTGCTCAAAAACGATTTCGCTAATTTTACTAAACATTTCACAATTTACACATATTAGTACCATGAGTGTTTCGAGAATATGGTCACTACAATCAAATAGATTAAAATGAGGGAACTACCCCTATACAATAAAATATAAATCGCACGCACTAATATCCTACAAACTATAAAGCTAAAGATTATGGAACTATACTGTATATTTATATACTCAAATTAAACAATAGCGATGCATTGCCGGGTCCACGAGTTTAATAATATATATAAAACTAACATATTATTTACTTGATATTGATAACCATAATATAGTTATTAGGGTTTTAACTTTTTTTGCAAATTTATATAAAAAGGATAAGCCAATAACAAGTATCATTTTCATGAAAATAAAATAAGAGTTTACAGTATTTCGTAAATCGTATTTAATGATGACATTCAAACACAGATAGTCTATATTAGTTAAACGGAACTCCATTTAAGTCTAAATACATTTAACGAAGAAATACTTTCGTATAGTTTTTCAAACTTATTCACTTTTTTTTCACAAGTACTTGTGTCTGTCATCTGATTTATTTCAAACACGAAACAACCACTAAAAGATAAAAACTATTTTACACGGACTTTTTCACATTCGTTTCTCGTGATATTTGAATACTTTTATTGTATTGTTCTAGATATTTGTAATTAAATCTTTTTTTCGTTTTGAAAAATAATATCTGAGAGTTATCTAAGCGTTTTTATTTTAGGTTTACAAATTAAAATCAAACACAAACAAAAACAACAAAAAAGGCTTGCTGTATTTTAATTCAAAAATGTGTTGTTACATATTATTATGAATAAAACTGCTGATTTGGATCAAAAGCTTTTCACAATTTTAAGTTAGACCTATACTGAACCAACACATTGATTAACAGCATTCACACAAAAAACCTGACCCTACTGCGTAAAAGACAGACTCTCTGATACTGAACCTATACCACCCTACCCCGATTCATGTGCTTCTGTCCTAATTATTCATCGTTAAACAATACTGTAATCTGTTACCATTTGTTTCACCGCAAGCTACTGCTGGAGTTAATGAGCCAAGCGATCAGGTGCGGAGACTCTTGTTATATAATAAACTAATTAAAAATAAAGACTGGTTGCAATACGAAACTGCAAATTAACATATTTAACCAGTACTGTTACTTAGGTTGACCTAATAAATTACTGATTATTCAGCGTAATAAGTAGATAAGTATCAATCAAACACCTGTCCCTTTCATTTACATTTCATGTTAACTATTTTTACGATATTCAATTTGGAATTCCAATTTTTAACATACATTTTTGTAGTATTTATGTTTACCGGTACGTATCCCTGAGCAATTGTCAATGTCAGTGTTATTATTAAATAATAATAAATTGCTCCCTAGTAGTACATACATGATTCTACCTCGCAGCTGAACCTCTGACTTGAGTTGAGCGAATTTCCAAAATAAAGTTTATATGTTTTAGAGTATCAACAAACTATTTGGTAAATTGGTCTACTCCTACTCACAAAGGCGATGAATAGCTGCCTACATGAATAGAATATATTAGTCGAATTTGTTTGCATCTCAGGTTTTAGCCCCGGCTCAAGCGCTGCTTTGCGAATTTGCTCCTCGTCCTTGAGGCCCAGTATTATGAGCTGCGTTTTGTTAGTTTGCATTCCCGTCTTGGGCTCGGGTTAGAAGCTCAACCGACGGTAAAATACCCGACGTGGATTTGAACCAGGAAGTCTTGTGGTATTTTACGTTTTAATTGATTTTGGGGGAAATAGACGAGCTATAAAGTAGGGTAAAAAACAAAATGTGCACAATAATCACCTACACTTATATTTTTTTATAAAACTCCAAAAACGTTTCATTTAGCACGAAACATTTTTTTACTTCTGACCAAAAAACGTACTTCCGGCTGTTGCATCTTTTGAAATAACGTAGCCTACTAGTCCGAGCGACCTAAAAAACCAACGTTTGTACAAAATCTGACATAAAATGCGACCGTTAGATTACGAACATATACAATATACATAGGCTACATATTTCCAATTTTGAACACTCCTTGATTATGCCCGACCTTAGGTTTTACCATAAGAGTTCCTGCAATAGCTTATATTTTCAATGGACATTTACTAATAATTCATAAAATTAGCAGTCAGTTTTGATTCGTCTACGAGTTAGTAACTTACATCGTATATTTATTTATTTCAATGTGTTAATGTATTAAAGAAAATAATTCACCTCTTCCTGGATGTTGTAAATCTTTTTTACAATATTCTATTGCAATTTATTTTCTACTTGGATTGTTTAAATGCATCTTTAACGGTTAAACCAAAATACCGTCTAACATGAAGTTTTACCATAATAACCAGTTCATGTAAGTAAAGCACGATAGACTCAAAGTCTGCAATATTTTTTATACATCTTTTTATTTTTCAAGCTGTTATTTTTATGTTTTTGATTATATATATATATATATATCGGTTTAATCAATATATACAAATCACCTAAACATTAACTTTGTCAAAACTCATTGTTTCTACTTTATTTATCATTAACAGATTATGGTGGATAGGATTTGGTTAAATTTTAATACGTTATTAAACGTATAAAACGATCAATGAAAACTACACATAACATTAAATATGATCATCAATATCGGTTGAGCAGTTTTATAATATTATCAATATTTCTTTGAGTTGTTTACGTATTTACAACTTTGACTATGTGAATACAATTTCCGAGTAAGCCTGAATACATTATGTAACCTATTAATTATTGTTATGTCACAACACTTTACTCTAATCTTCCAATACTGAACTTTACTCCTGCCATACGCTTCTGCAGACGTGATAAGTTTTACAATATCCTTCCAAATTACAACACGCACACTATCTATATCTACACAATGATAAATTGCAACTTCTTGGATTATTGTGTTATTTACTTTCCAAGCAGACAAACACATCTTATTTATTACCTTGTCTTTTACCTTTTTACTTTAAATTGTTATAAGCTTTTTTCTAAGACGTGCCTTAAATGAAATTCTATCTCAAAATGAAAATATCGCAATTTCAATAAATTAATTGGTTCTTTCGATTTTACTTTGTATTTACTGTAGATGGCTAAAATAAAGACAAATCACTAATTTTTATATTTAAATAGTTTTCAAATACGTTGTTATTAGTTAATTTAAGCCTACTAAAAGAACTGTACTTTGAGTAGCCTTTATTCGTCGATTACGTAATTTTACTTTATACTCTGTATTCTGTATACAGAGTGTCTAATGACAAAACGCAGCTTGTTCCGCTTGTGCAACTAACTAATGAAATAATACTTATAAACATAGGGTTTCAAAAAAAAACTTACCAGATATCAGCCATTTTTGTTGTTACGGTTCTTTAACCAGCTATCAGTAAAGTTGTTTTTATTGTTACGATTCTTTAACCAGCTATCAGCTGTTTTTGTTTTTACTAAATAATTTAAACCTTTAGAATGGTTAATTGAATGAGTAGAAACTTTGTGCACGTTACCCATCATTGTAAAGACCTAGCGTGACAAAAACTATTAAAATTTTTAATTAATATGTTTAAAAATAATAATAATATTTATTTTCCTCCAATTATTAACATAACTATATACATTTACTGGTTTTGAAATATCTAACCATCACTTCCATAATTCGATGGTTTGTGTGAAAAAAAAACTAGTCTAAATACAAAATAATAATAGCAATAAAAAGCTGAAAAGAATACAAAATAACTAGTAGATACCCTAGCCTATAAATTTTACTTGGCTTTTAACATAATGCTTTTACTTCTGCAGTGGTATACCTTAGCAGGCATCTTCATACATAATAAGTCAAAACACTAAACCAAAACACAAACAATTGCTTACACACATACTCACATACACTCAGACGTCTATAAACTACCATACATATAATCACATGCATCCCAACTTAACCATTCATAACATCTTCACTATACCAGATGCTTAAATAGTTCATCGCAGGATTTGAAACCCCAAAGTCAACTCTTTACACTATACTTTACCATTTTTGGTTCTTTCCTGATTTGTAAAGGTATTTTATTAAATATTTTGGAACAATATATAAAAAAAAGAAATTTTTGAGGATAATTCTATTCTATTTTAGTGTTTATATAAATCTGGGCATTATTTCTTGTTAAATAATAAATATGTTCATTGCAAGTATTTCCGCTCGTGCTAAACACAATCTGTAGGCCTAGTACTTTATATATAAACACATTTTCAGGGGCAGTATGTTTAGTTGTTTAAATAAAGGAAAAGAATGATGGTGCTTACTCCTGAAAAGTAGAATTAGGATAAAATGTTTTTGGGTGACAATTTTATCACTCTAAGGCGTAGTCGCGGCCATACAGCCCCCCCTCTCCAAGCACTCTATTCCGTAACGTAGTCTGGAATGTATGATATAGCTTTCGCAGTATTTTTAAGTTACAAATGTTTTAAATAATAGATTTTCCTTATATATGAAAGTAATTTAGAGTTTAACTGTCGAATGTGATTCTTCCATGTAATTTAAACGGCAGAAATTTGAAAATTTTAATTATTAGAAAAATTCAAAAACCATTAATATTTATAAAAAACATTAAGAGTACATTTTTGTATCGAACACAAGCTAACTATAAAAGAGCGTCCATTATTTTCACGGGTTTCGTCAAAGCATAGGCAATAATTATTTTGCACCAGTTAACTATATAACTATGTTTTATTACTTTTTTCATTACTTTCACCTGCAGCTGAAAAAGCCCTGTTGTATAACTAATTGTTTCATACAATGTATACGTTATTTCGTGCATTGGTAGAATTTTCTTTCTTAATAAAATGTAGCACTTTCCTAATAAATAAATTTATCTTCAGCTCCTCTACTTTAAGATAAATTATAGCTTATCTCTTGTATAATTTTCTGATGACGCGCAGTGTGTGGTCAGTCAATGGAGTTCAAAGTCTTTAAAAACAATTTACAAAGTCACTAACAGAAGTAATTGATATAAACTTTGGAACTTTATATTTAATATTAAAGGAGTGTTTTAACTTTGAACAAATGAACTAAACTCACGAAGCTATATTTATAATAAGTAAATGTACTTAGAATTGTATAATTGATCAACTTAACGAGATTTTATTGTCCCAAGAAAGTTTATAAACAAATAACTCTTTGTAAATGGGTGCAGTGAAAGTTTAGTTAGTTGGTTGGCATTTCAATATACTAAAATTTCACGTATTATGGTTGTTACAGATCGTTATTCCACTCCCCGCTCAACGTCCCACAAGGGTATAAAGTAATGGACATTGGACAAGAAAGCTATCTTCTGTATTTAATAATGTTTGTTTTTTTACAAATTGACAGCAATAATATAATTTCATCAACCCGAAATAAATCGAGAGTAGGTACGTGAGTAAAAAAAGAGTATAACGACTGCGCAAGGTTATATTGTTTGATTTATTTATTAACATATAACATCTGATTTTGTTCATCACTTTGTAGTACTTCAACAACTATTTGAACCTTTTATGGTTTTGTGTAAAAATTTTAGGTTAACTTTTGTGTTGTAGAGTATACATCTTGTTACTGTATTTCTGTCATGACCGATTCGCAACATGCATGAATGGTGCATGCGCTATTGTGCATGGTCTGTCTTGATTATTGTCATTCTGTTAATTGACAAAATATAGACCTACTGACGAAAAAAAATTTTTAATCAAATTTAAAATGCAAAATAATATAGGTTTGTCCAAATTACTGCATTTTATATTTTTGGATTTAAAATCGGGAATTTAAGTAGGCCTATGATTAAATTGTATGATCTTTTGTTTGGTTTTATAAAATTTATTTCAGTTCTTTAGGTAAAATGTTGAATGCGAAATGTTTTCTGACATGTCTGCTTTCTGACTCGAACTTTTATTACACTTTTAAGTCGAATAAGACAATAATAGTTCTTCCGATGCTTATCAAATTGATCTTCGTTGAAGTCAATTAGCGGTATAAACCTGGAGGTAAAGTTTTGTGTGTATGTTAGAGCTTTAATCAGACATCTTACTAAATTAATTTTACTATTTAATTAACGTAATAATATAACTAACTAATTAATAAATATAAAAACAAAATAAAAATTTTACGAATTTACTTTTAACTGTTTTAAAAGTTAATTGATTTAGCCTAGCCTCAGTAATATTTGAAAGAAGGAATTTATTTATTTAAATTGTATTATATATGATTGTAAGTTGTGAATGTAATTCATAACTTTATTAGTTTATATCTTTATAACAATACTTATTTTAAATTTTTTTTGCATTTAAACTAAAAATTATATTCTTTTTTGTAAATTTAAGATTTTTAAAATTTTAATTTGCTTGTTGAATGTACGTTTTTATTGTTCTGTATTTAAAACACACACGCACACACACACACACATATATATATTTTTATATATATATATATATATATGTACATCACCCCTTAACGTGCAATTCCAGTGTCGTATATCTTAAGGACAGTAGTACTCCGGAATGAAGATGCCACTCCAGTGTTCAAAAGGGAACTCCGGAGTGGCATTATGTGAGAGTTTATAATTCACCGGAGTTCTATCTTACTATGTATAATTTGTATTATAGTCCTACGTTGTCCACTCTCTGTTAGCAAAGTTAGTTTCAAAAGAGGGGAAATGAATCCTAACGGGAAAGTTATGTACTACACTTAGTTGCATTGCTGTTTCATAACCTATTTTGCAACTGTTGTTTTTTTAAAGGCGGTAAAAGTAGATAACCGTTTATAAGCTTGCTGAAATAAACTTCTTGAAGTTTATAGTAACAAAGTTATAGGGTTAAGGTTTTAATAGTTTAGTTAGGAGATTATCTTACAATTAATTAAGGAATAATTAAATATTTTAATAATAATTAATTATAGTAATGCCGAAATATTGAAATCATGCGATAATTGTTGTGCGTCTGTTAACACGATATATGCACTCACAGACGTCGTAGAAAACTTCTGTTGGTGCCAAAATCGTCGTAATTTTATTGCGGAGAGTTGACAATCTTTTGAGCTTTCTAGCGTGAGTCGTAGCACGTTGGAGTAACGTTTTTCGGTCAAAATTTTGAAAATATTTTGTCAAAATGTTGAACTACAGTGTGGGGTAACGTTTTATATGTTTTTGAGCACGGGAAACCCGATTTTGACAGTTAAAAAGTCGTAGCGAGTCGGGGTCATGTTTTTAGAGTCAAAATTTTGAAAATTCTGTGTGGGGTATCGTTTTATATGATTTGGGGTACGTTAAAACCGATGTTGACAGTTGAAGAGTCATAGATCGTCAGGGTCACGTTTTTGGAGTCAATATTTTGAAAATAAAGTGTGGGGTATTGTTTTATATGTTTTTAGGCACGGGAAAACCGACTTTTACAGTTAAACAGTCGTAGCGCGTCGGGTAAACGTTGTTAGGTAAACATTTTAAAATACAGTGTGGAGTATCGTTTTATATGTTTTTCGGTACAGAAAAACCGATTTTGACAGTTATAAAAAAAAACCACGAGCCGAAGTCTCGAAAAAGTGTTATATCTTTTCATCTTGTTGTATTGTTGTGAAAAAGTGAATTAAATGGTCTTAAAACTGGTCCATGGAACGAACAATTACTTAGTATAGTGTTTTAAACCAAATGTACACAATTGTACAAACCCAGAACTGGACTCACAATAATAATTCATTGTATTCTTGTAAAAAAGAGAATTACAATAAAATGGTCTTAAACTGTGGAACGAACACTTACTTAGAATAGTTTTTTGAACCAAATTAAATAAAATGGTCTTAAAATGTTTCCGTGGAACGAACAGTTACTTAGTATAGTGTTTTAAACCAAATGTACACAATTAATTTATTGTACAAACCCAGTCCTGAACTCACAATAATAAATTATTGTATTGTTGTAAAAAAGTTAATTAAAATAAAATGAATGGTCTTAAAATGTTTCCGTAAAATGAACTCTTACTTAGTAGGCCTATAAATTTTTAAACAAAAATTTACATTATGGTACAATCCCAGCCCTAAACTCACAATAAAAATTTATTGTAATGTTGTAATAATGCGAATTAAATGAAAATGGTCTTAATCCGATTAGCAATAAATAGTGTTGAAATTATTTTATTTGTGATCAGTTTTGTTGTATTCAATTTGTGCAAATCATAATGCGCCTGCGCAGATAAAATTAACCTTTTACAAGGAAACCAGTGCGGCCTGTTGCTGGATAACCATTACAATGATCTTTTGTTGCTATATAAGTTTATTAGACCTTTAACTAGCTTTGCAGGGTATTTTATAGAAGTTCAATAAATGCTGTAACCTCAAATATCTCCCTTTCTTCTTGGGGCGTTAGAATGAAAGTCATTGTTTTTTCATAAGAAACACAGTATGATTTAGCTTTAATGGTGTAAGTGCTGTTAAGTTTTTCAAATATACACTTACGTTGCACCTGCTTTACTCTCTATGCTTTAATTTTAAAATCATTCTTACTGCACTTTTTGTAAGGCAAATAATTCTTTATTTTGCTGTTTATTAGAATTTCCTTCTGAAGTAATCCCATAATTTATACTGTGGCCGTTGGAATAATAAATCATTTAAAGTGTTCATTAATTTAAAAATAAGGTTTTCTATACTCTATACCATAAACAATACAACTTATATCTGTCTGCCTATTAATTTATAAAAATGTAGAACCAGTTATATATTTTCTTATTTTTTATAAAAACTAGGTATGACACCCAGGAAGGATTTAGCCTAATTTTGATCAAAATCTATTCAATACTTCCCAAGTTTGAAGTAACTATGTGTTAACTTGTGTCAAACAACATGTTGTAATTTCAGCGGGTTGTTAACGATTTTTACATAATTTATCAAAAGTTTTAGTGGAAGCTTATTTTAAACTAGTGGCAATCTTTTACATTATATATACATAGTTCTGTTTCTGAGATCGAAGTTGATCTTGCACGGAAAATATTACAACTCATGTGGCTCAGAAACCTCTAGTTGACCAAGGCGTCTTAAGTTGGACAAAACTAACTTAAGACTCCTTAGAAAAGTATATTATTTATATACGGCTCTACTATATATTATATCTTTAGAAATCTTACTCAAGTTGGTCAAAGTAATATGCAATCCCAGCTCTTAAATTACAATTTCTGACTATGCGATTTCAAAGAAAAAGGTGTTAAACTGTTTGAATTTACTTAGTGTATTGTTTAAAGTTTAAAAATACGTCATGGTATATATTACTACAAAAAATAGTATAAATTACTACAATATAGTATTGTATTACCTGTGACTATTAGATTTCGAAAGATTTTTTACATTGTTTCCGTTGATTAAGCTGTTCCTTAGAGTAACGTTTTAAAAATATAATGAAAGTGCATTTGTATGATGCTCGGACATTAGGTGTATCAAAATTAAACTAAATATGCGCACAGGTATAGAGAAATGGGCTACCAACGGAGTAAAGAAAGAAAATATCATGTGGGGTGTCGTTTTATAAGATTTTTGGTACGGGAAACCTGATTTTGACAGTTAAAGAGTCGTTGCGATTAAGCGTCTTGATTTTGGAGTCGAAATTTTGAAAATAAAGAGTGAAATATCGTTTTATATGTTTTTGGGTACGATAAACCTGATTTTGACAGTTAATGAGTCGTAGCGCTTTGGGGTCACCATTTTATGTCAACATTTTGAAAATATCGTGTCCGGTATGGTTTAGTGGGTATTTTGGTACTAGAAATCAGATTGGATTTTGATAAAGAAATAGTCGTAGAGGAAAAGATCACAAATTTGAGCTAAAGCTTTGAAAATACCTTGTGTGGTATCGTTTAACGGGTTTTTGGGTACGCGATAGGGAAAGGGTCGTAGCCCTACAGGGTCACGATTTTGGAATCAACATTTTTTAAATGCCATGTAGGATATTGTTGTATATGTTTTTGGATATGAAAAACTTGATTGTGTCAGAGAAAGGGTCGTAGCGCTTCGGGGTTTTGATGTTTCTGGGTACGATAAACCAGATTTTAGCTATTAAAGAGTCTTAGCGCTTTAGGGGCACCATTTTAGGTAAACATTTTGAAATTATTGTGTCGGGTATGGTTTAATATGTATTTAGGTACGAGAAATCAGATTTTGATAAATAAACTGTCGTAGCGCGAAAGGGTCACAACTTTGAGCCTACATTTTTAAGGTACCTTGTAGGGTACAGTATCGTTTTATATGTTTTTGGGCACGGGAAGAATGATTTTGACAGTAAAATGGTCATAGCGCTTAATTATACCTATTACGTTATCGTTTTATATGTTTTGGCTAAAAAAAACATTTTTTTATAGAGAAAGGATTGTATGTAAGGAAGCGGTGGGGCGGCGGTATTATTTATTAAACCGAAACACAATTCTTTAAATTACCAATTTATTTAACAACTAACTCATTTGTTCTACAATTATTAAGATTTGCTGCCGTACTTGTGCTACCGGTCCCAGGCAGCCCTTTGTCTTTAGCAACCGAGGCTTGGATTCACACGTCAACTAGCAATTCAGAACATTCCAATGAAGTCTACACTTTTTTCATTGTGGAAAGGTCCCGAATCACTGATATATAATAAATTAATAATAAGTCTACACTCTTTATCTACACTAAATAAGTCTTTATCTAATAAGTCTACACTAAATTAAGTAATAATACTTAAGTCTACACTCATAGTCATAGATAATAAAGTTAATTAATTTACTGTAATCTAATTTATAACTATAGACCTGCTACGTCACACGTAGCTATTTGGGATCACGATTTTGAAATACCTTGTGGAGTATCGTTTTATATGTATTTTGTACGAGATACCCGATTTTTAAACTTAATGGGTCGTAGCACTTAAAAGTCACAAACTTGGGCCAACAGTTGGAAATTACAATATCGGTATAATTTATTATGAATTTTAAGTTATGTAGTTTTCAAAATATTCTCAAAATAATATAAAAGATTTTTTTTTTGTAATGTTGCTATTAAAACAAATGTTTTATTTCGCCTAAAATGATTTTAAAAAAACCAGTAGTGTTATTTTCATACTTGATAGAAAATCTATTAAAGATACAAACGTTTATGAAACAGTAATAATAGTGTGGCGCGGCCCTCTCTCATTCACGACTACGGTGTCTAAGCGATGACGTGTCTCCCTTTTTAGGTGTGCCGTCGGCTCTGTAGGGTGCATACATGCGTTGTCAGAATGGCGAAGAAAGGTATTTCAATAAGGGGTATACAGTTGTTTTACTTCATACGTTTATTTAAAGCATAACAACTCATTTCTGTGCTGGCTCGATATAATTAAAAATTAATACTAAACGCGAAGCCAGATTAGATATTCTTTAAGATTATCAACCCCCCCCCCCACCCCCCCACTTTAAGAGTCTACTCGCGGACGCGGTTGTTCCAAAATAGACTGTTGAATCTCTTTGTGCTTCTAACTAGCGCCCACTTACTTTACTCTAAACCTCGATCTCAGCAATATCATCAGCCTGCATCTCTACCTAATCTATTCTATTACATTATATTACTTTATTATTATTATTTAGCGTTAAAGGTGGAGGGTACCAGTCACAATAGAAAAATGTGTTCATTCACGCTGTTTATAGTTTCATTTGTATTCCCACAATTGTCATTGTTTGGATGATCACTTCTGAAATATTGATGTGATGTCTCTTATCCATAAAATTTATATATGTACCTAATTGATTGACAATATTATTTTTTCTTCAATAAATTTTATTTAATTAATCACACGAAGGAAGTAGGTTATAATTTCTAACGCGCGTACATAAGTAAACGCTCCCATTTTTTCCGTAGACCTAACAATTAATTACTTATTGTATTGTGTTACTAACAAAATGTAAATCATGTTACTTACCCAGCCCTGATATTACACAATATAGTGTTTTATTACTATGTGATGAATTACTATAATGTGACTATGCGATTTCAAAATAAAAAGTCTTAAACTGTTTCTGTGGATCAAACTGTTACTTAGAATATTATTTTACCAAAATATATGTCATGTCACATACTAAGCCCTAAAATTACAACAATATAGTAGTGTATACTTGTAACAGTGAGATATAAAACAAGTTTTAAATTGTTTCCGTGCTCCAAACGGTTACTTAGTGATTTGTTTTACAAATTAATTATACGTCATTGTACATAGCCAGCCCTGAACTTATCAAAAAATAAATATTGTAATACTTGTGATTTCAATAATTAATAGTGGTTTGTAATAGTTTGCGATTTCAAAGAGAAATGTCCTAAACTGTTTCGATGAACTTAAAAATGTATTAGTTTATTGTTTTACAGCCGTATTATACGAAATATGTATTATTTATTATACTAATTGTGAGCATGCCATTTCAAAGAAAGATTACTAAACATTTCAGAGGACCCATCCGGTAGCTGCAGTGGAATAACCTTTCTGCCTAAGGAACTCACTTTGTAGGTCGAAAGAAAATTGGGTGTGGAGTCATACTCATAAAATACTAATTTCAATATCCGGATTAGAATCTACAACAGTTTAAATCCAATATTGAAACATTAATTCAAAAACATTGTATGGGTTCCTACGGTAGAATATTCAAAATTAATAACTGAACTAGGAAACAAATGTTTTGTTTTGTCCTTGTCTTGTGTTTATCAACATTTATTTAGACAAAGTGGACCAATATTCAGATCTAAAATATTTACTTAAATGTTAATAGTAATTTTTAGTTTTTAAGATGTTAAAAAATCATTATATTTTAGAATTAATACATTTCTAAAACACATTCAATGTAAATAAATAATATCCAACGATTATAAATAATATTAATAAGTTCATAAAAATGTTGTAAATCTTGACAAAATGTATTGTCTGTGCTACCGCTTTATAATTAACTTCCAATACATCTTATTTCTTTAGTAAATTGTAAGCTACTTTAAGTATAATTAACAACCACGCAAATTAAGTCTTTATAATTTTTCAATTTAATAATATTTTATTATTATTGTGGTAGGCCTATCTTGGAGATTCAATCAATGTTATCCAGCATTTCTTACTCAATATTAGTTGAGATAATACTATGTGTAGGCATATTAATAATTTGACACAACCAGTTAATCCATACTATTTGTAACATAGCTTCATCTACATACGAAATTAGGTAGATCAAAATTACTTCAAACTTACATAATGATGGCACAATAATGTAATATTAATTTGGGTAAAATATTATAAGTAGGCTTTTTGCATGGGCTTTTTAATTCAAACGAATAATGTGATGACAGAAATGTGAATTGTTTTATTAGTTTTTAAAACAATATGTATATACCATTAAAAATGTATGTTTCATTAGATTACAAAATTTTTGCAAGTAACATTATATGCTTCACCTACAATCAAATGATAAACCTAGTCTAGACTGCCTAGTCGCCTTCAGTGTGATAACAAAAACTTATAACTAAAAATTATAAGATAAATAAATTATTACATTATTAAGAAAAACATAAATTTAATTTGCATTCCCTCAGCGGCAATTGTTTAGATTATCACTTCTAAATATTGAAGTTACTCTCTTTTCCACAAAATTTGAATATGTAATTTATTGACAATAAATTTTTTTCAACAATTTTTAACAACAATAAATTGTAGGTACTAATTTAATCACACCAAAGAAGTATAACTTCCAAAACGCGTACATAAGTAAACGTACATATTTAAAGTAAATCAATTATATCAAATAAGAATCAAACTCCTAGAAATAATTTTTATAAATTCATACAAATGTAGCAAATTTTGACAAAATGTATTATTATTGCTACTGCTCTTGAATTATATTTCAATATTTCTAATTTCTTTAGTAAATTGTAAGCTACTTTAATTATAATCAACAGCAAGGTGAATCAAGTCTTTAATATTTTTTAAATTTAATAATATTTTATTATTGTGGCTGTATGTTAAAGATTCAATCAATGTAGCTTTAAAATTTGTTACCCAATATTAGATGAGATAAAACTATGTGTAGACATATTAATAACTTTATATAACTTTTTAGTTAATGCACAATATTTCTAACATGGTTCCATCTACATACGAATTAAGGTAGATACAAAGCAATTCAAGCTTACTTAATAATGACACAATAATTGTAATTTAAAATTGTGTGAATTATTGTAAAATTCTTTTTTAGTAGGCCATCTGCATGGGTTTTTAATTCAAACGACTAATGTGGTAAACAAATTTGGATTTTTCTTTATATTTAAACAATTAATTTGTCTAGAATAATACCTTAAAAAAAAGGATATTTCATTACCTACACAAATTTTGCTAAAGTAGCATATATGTTTCACAGACAATAAGATGAAACTTGGATTTATTTATTAGTAAAACTATTTCTTGAGGTCTTAATAATTGAGTAAACAAATAATAAATATTTTAATACGGAATAGGGCAAAAATGTTCTTCAAAACATATAGCCCCAAATGTAATCTTTTTTGTCATTTTATGGTTGGGGTGCTAGAGGCCAGGTAGCCATCGTAAATAAATCTATTGTTATAGTCATTCCTAAAGACATCATTCAAACCGTCGGCGTTGGAAACTTGTCTACAAACTACAATATAGTTTTGCAACATTTCCTAATTTTACATTTCAGTCCATTCGTTCCCGCGTGACAAATAAGGGATTAGCTCTCGCACGCGCACTCTTTGTAGGTACTATTTGATATATATGTAACACACATTCAAAGGAAATATAAGGCTCATGTAAAGACAATTGTATTTTCATGTTTTTAGATATAAAACGACTAAATGATATCTGGTTATAAGCCAAACATATTTAATATAAATCAAAATTACATAAACTATTGATTGCAGAGTATGCCAAGGATCTATAGGTTAAGGGTCTGCTCCAGTAATCGAGAAAGCAACCGGAAACGCAAGCTCTTCTCTCTACAACCGTATCCAAACAGTGCAAGTTCTTGCAGCTGAGCTCTTTGACATTGCCTCATTTCAAACCATTTTATAAATCCATCTTTTGTAATTGAGTGCTGAAAAAAAAAACTGAATATTCTTTATAACTTTTCGGATCCGGCTTGCAAATTTCTTTTCATTATTAATTTTTTATTGTATAAGGTAAAAAATTCAAACTTTGTACTTACAAAATGTCAATTACATAACAAAAGAAAAGCATTTAAAAAATCTAAAATGCAAAACGGATGCGAATTATAATTGTGCTTAAAATGAGACCTTGCGCAAACAATTTGATGATACAAAATAAACGAAATAAATGGTTTAAAATTTAACATTGCTCTTATGGGATAAAAATCCAAGATGGCCGTCACTACAGCAGACCCTTAATTAAAAAAAAACTCTAATCTATGAAACCCTACTTCAAAGTAATAATATTTGAACAGAACGTATCCCCTAGTACTTTGTTCTTAAAGTTTTTTTAGTAATACAATAATTTATTTATTTTATAATTTGTATTTAGGTTTTTTTATCACACTGGAAGCGACTAGACAGTCTAGACGTAGCACGTAATCGCAAGTTCCCTGAGCAATTCCGACAGGAGCAAAGGATGAAAATGCTCACACTTAAAGCTACTAAGTAGCCTAATTACGTGCAAATTTTAGCCACTTCTGCTTGAGCAAAACAAGACGGGAATTTTCGCTTGACTTTACTATACTGGCTGAGTATAAAGTTTTTGTGACGGCTTAAAAATTGTTTAACAATTACATAAGAAGATACAAAACTTGGCGCATTGTTACTGGGCACCAAAAACTATTTTATCACGTTGCTCTCATGTTGCCTGTTAAAAAATTATTAAACGGTCCCGGGACTTTATACAATTTAGCTAATTGCAAGTTATACAAACTTTGACTGTCTGCCATTTCCGACTCAGTTGTCTGAGGTCGGATTTGTGATATTGATTTCTACTAACAGAAACTTTTAATTTGATGTGCAGCTTAATCTTTGATTTCATTTAAGATTTTCTTCTGACTCCAAGTGGGCCGTCCTACTAAGATGAGGAAAAGTTTATAGTTTCTTCAAAACGTACTTTTTTCAGGTGCAGCATTATAGGTGTGCCACGTTTAGTAAGTTGCTTTATCAAGTACGGTAGTAACTATATAAGCCACCCCTGGACTTTATACACATGCTGTTATTTTGCCTGTGTTTATTGATTTTATGGAACTATTTACAAAATTCAGACTAAAATTTTGTAGACCTAAATTAAGTGTTTTAGGGAAAGTTAAAATGCATGTAAATTAATTACGATTATACAGTAAAATATTTTTTTGAAGTTACATTTAAGAATATGAATTATGTATTTCATTTGTATAGTTTTTTTAATATTTTTGTATTGATTTTGTTGGAAACAAAATTAATTACAAAACTTTACTACACTAACAAGCATGGACTTAGTATAGTAAAACAATAACTTAAGTTTACAAAATGATTGTAAGGCAGAGAGTCCGGGTACACTCCAATGATAGGATGACCACAAACAATTTCGTAAAGTCTGGTCCTTTTCTGATTAACAACTGGACTAATAAAATTGTCTTTCTGTTACGCTTGTACCTCTCTAGCTGCTTCAATTAGTTTATAATTCCTTAAAAGTCGTATAATTTAACACTAAATACTCACCCATTTACTAAAACCTTATAACTTCATAAGGTATGCTATATTATTAGTTTTTCAATATTATTAGAATAACGTTGTTTTGTAAAACTGAAATGCGACCCTAAAAAAAATACAGTCTTTAGTCACAGTATGTTCCCAGTTTGTAAACATGTGGTAAATGCAATAGATTAGGTACTAGTTATTATACGAAATACAGTAATCAAATATAGAATTTGAAGCAATAAGAGTAATGAGTATAAAAAAGCTTTATATAATAAAATAATCTAACAAATGTGTTATATGGCATCTTTGGAATTATAATGATATAAGTAAGGCCTACTATAGAATTAAATTACGTTCAGAGTGTTGGTTTTTGGTCTTTTAACCAGTGCGAAGCTAAATGCCATACCCATATCAAACTGTCCCCGTCCATAGCAGACTAAGAGTCCGCAACATTTCTAAATGACAGCCAGACTCTTGGTCATAACCCAACGCAAATCAAGTACCCAATGTTTAATGATGTCTGATGACCCGTACTCGTTGTACGTATAAAATACTAAATACATATATTGAGTTAACACAGAGGAACTTGTTAATAATTTCTTATTTAAAAATGAATTGTTAACAAAGAAAGTTTTTAATTGTATACAATTTTAGTGATATATTACGGTCTTCTAACTCTACGGGTTATGCGTACGGTTTGCATACTACGATCCGAAATTGTTAGATGTGTTCCGTTGAGAACGAAGTATTAACAAACATACCCTCTTTTTTATAGTTTTTTTTATCAAGCCGAAACCCCTGAGCGGTTACATCGCCTAAACTTATTTTGATCATTGTGTATTTTAAAAAGCAAACAGACAATATATGGCACAGTCAGACAGCTTAACGTTAACTTAAATTTATTTAATACAGTAGTTGCTATTTACTAGTCATTAAATCCAATGCATATTCTATGACTTGTTTTGTTTTTGTTAGACTATGATTTTTGTAGTGTTAAACAAATTAGTTATTGTATATTTTTCACTGCAAGTTAAGTGTAAAGTTGGGTTACATTTATTTACATTTTTTGATTGGTTTAAATTACTGCATTGAATAGTGCATGGGAAATACATAATTCACCATATAATTTGACAAGTAGGTAGAGGGAGCTTCTCACGACAACTGCAATTGTAAATGTAACGTAGTAAATGTCTAAATCATTTTGAAGGTCTATAATAAAACCGAGTTATAACAATGAATACTTAACACTTATAAGTATTAAGTATCCATTGGTTATAATAGTATACTAACGGTTAATCAGAACTAGCATTACTTAGTCCTGCCCTGAATAAAAACCTAACCAAAGAATTAGACCCAGTATAATTTGCATGCGTTTGCATACCACATTTGAGACAGGTTATACAGAAAGTTGTTACATATTTACAGAAACCTTGTTGGTTCAGCGTGTAAAAGTGTTTTAAAACTAAAATAGTAAGTTAATGAAGAAAAATACTTAAATCATGTTAAAACGAACTGTTATGAGTATATGTTCCTAGGCAATGAAATCCAGTATTAACATAGTAATACTTTAATATAATAGCCTGCTCTTGTTATATTTGTTTAAACGATTTTAATCTGCGTGCTTGAGAAAGTTGATTCTATGTTTAGGCATAACAACTTCGTATCTCCAAAAAGTAATGAATAAAAATAAAATAACTTTTTCTAATGAATTAAAGACAAGTGATATTTTGATTATAAGTTCAACTTTAAACAATATAATAAACAATGTCTGCTCCACCATTAAAATTATGCATACAGTTTTTTTTCTCGATCTTCAGCAAATTTATACTGTTATTCGTGTTATTTAAACAATTTTCGTCAGCTTGATGCAATTAATAAAACTGTGCAACCAAATAATGAATTCAACAACCAAGAGTTGAAAATTGTTTATTCCTGGTAAAACGATTTTCTTGGGAAACACCTTGCTAATACCATTTCGCAGTCTAATGTTAGTATGACTGTAGTATAGAGGTGTAAGACTCTAGGTGTTAACATGTTCATCACTCGTGTTAATGAAACCAGTAATAGAAAGGCATTTGGCAATCACAAATTTTTCAACACTTTTTACTGCCATAATGTCGATGAGATGAATAATGAATGGCAACTTAGTCATTGACTAATTGTAAAGTCATTTTGGAAGGAAATACAAAATTTTAACGGTAGAAGATAATCAAAATTGCTTTTCACAATAAAATGTCTCCTTTAATTGCAGTGGAAAATAAGGTATCACAACTACGTTTCCTTTTACAAAATAAAATAAATTCTAGATGGCAAACAAAAAATACGAAAATGACCGTTAAATAGAGGCGTAATCTTTAAAAGGAAAGATAATTAATTGTTGGGCATTAAATGATGACAGTACAACTATTTATGTGCCTCTTCTTCAATACAGGTTCATCACAACGGATGTTTAAAAACGTGATTTATTCCATGTAGAGCCTTAAGAGTAAAACAGGTTCTAAACAAAGTAAAAATTGAAAACAAATGTTTGTCATTAGACCATTTATTGTAGGAAGGCCCAATGTGTTCTGTTCACTAACCAATGTCTTTTGTATTTAGAATGCATAAACGGATGAGTGATTCAGAACAGGTAGAAAGTTTACAATGATTAAAATATGCTAGTAACCCAGAATATAAAAGTTTGGTCACCTCAACACTGGTTTTTATTCGATTAAATAAGTATGCACCAAACGTACGTTCTGAGAATATGACCATAAAATAAAATAAAAATCAATCGAATTGTCATTTAGTCTGAAATTTTACCACGAAGTATTTTGAAAAAAATACTTTATTAACAAATAGGCATAATTGGCAAGTCCAGTAGGCACATATACTCCACCTGCAGAACTTAGCGGTCAGAGCTCTGCCGTGCTTTAAATGTTTATTGTTTATCTTATTTTAATTTTGTACATAGAAATATGTAAAAATAAAATTCTAACCCAGAGTTGTCAAGTCCAGTATCACATAAACTCCCTCAGCAGAACTTGTCGTGTTTTATGTTTACTTTATTTTTAAAGTTTTTAAGTTCGTATAAAGCAGTTTGTTAAAAAAACCTTCACTTAGAAACAGTCTTATATAAAGTTCCTGAGAGGAACCTAAAGGGTAGAAAATGCCGCGTTTTAAACGTTTTGATTATTTCCAATTGTGACAAGTGGTTTTCAACTATTAATGGCTAGCTTAAGCAAAAGTTTTTACGTTATAAATAATTTAGTATAGAAGAAAAGCTATGCAATGAAAGCCCTTCATATTGTATGACACACAACTAGGAAGAAAATATGACAACTCTTACTTTGAATGCTTACTTATTGCATGCACCTAATTAAACAGAATATTTGAAATAAAAAACCATGTATGATATAGCAAAATTAAATATCGCCTTATAAATTTATTCAATGTGAGTCTCTTTTGATTTTTCACATAAATAAAACTAACCTTCAAAAATCTGTTAACAAATACTTGCAACTTCAGTAAAATAATAATATTTAAGATGTAGGAAAAACACTTTAATAGTAGGCCTACATTGGTTTCGTCTATGGAACCGTTTAAATTAACATCCAACTAGTATTTAAAAAAATCGATTCTATAAGATTGCGTTTAAACGCATTGAAAAATAAAGCTGGATTTGAATGTATAGGCTATCGAAATCATACGTTTGTATAATGAATGCCAAGATTACCTCAATTGTTTGCAGTAGGCCTACATATTGTGTCTACCGTTTCAAAATGGCAGCGAGCTGGAACTCCACAAAGTTGCTTTTTCCATAAGCTACTGCCTAATAAAGGTTGTTAAAACAGTTTAGACGAAATGTGAGGTAAAAGTAGTAAAAAAAATTTCAAATACTTGGCAAAAAAATTTGTTTACTTTTAAAATGGTACTTTGTTTTAGTTTATAAAGTGTTCCATATAAGTCAAAATTATAAAGTTTGCGATATTATTGTGCTGTTTACTTTTAACTGAAATCGCCAAGATAAAATAAAAGTAAAGGTACAAAAAAAGTAAAACTCTATATACATTTTTTAATATTTTTAAGTAGTTTTAATCTGGTGGCTACTTAATTAATATCACTCCACATTATGATGCTAAGAAATAGCTGTTTGGAAAAGCAACCACTTTACAGACGGAATCCAGCTGATCCACACCCATAAAACATGCTTTCAAAACTAATATAATCAAATAAAATGAATTTAACACATAACATCGGTTTTGTTTCTAAAGTCTTTATTTACAATAATCTGTCTTAAATGGTAAATTATCTAAATAAATTCACCATCTGATGCCTCCTCTAGTTTCAAATTAATGCCGAAGTTTGCCGAAGTATCATTTTCAAAGTTTGCAAATGACTGAAGCTGATCCAAGAAGTTCAAGATGGCGAACAGAAAATACCAATATGTCGGTTAAATAGGGGCGTCATCTTCAAAAGGAAGTAATATAAGAAATACAATTAATTATGAAGCATTAAATGATGACAGTATAACTATTTATGTGCATCTTCACCAACAGTTCACTTTAAAAAAATGTTTTATATAAAGTTCCTGAGTGGAACTTATTAAAGGACAGAACGTGCTTCAACACATTTGCTTATTAGGAAAGAACATTTGGCTTATTTCAAATGTTACAACGGGTTTTGGCAACTATTAACTTAAGCAAATGTTTTTACGTTATTAAATAATTCAGTGTAGAAGAAAGGATTGCTTCAACCTATGTCGAAAGCACATCATAATTATGTATGACACACAGCTAGGAAAAAAATAGGAAAACTCTTGCCTTAAATGCTTACTTGTTGCATCCACCAAATTAAACAAAATATTCACCCTTTCATTATTCAATGTGAGTCTGCTCTTTTTGCAATAATAAAAGTAAAATTCAGAACGCTGTAACAAAAGGTTTACAACTTAAATAAAATAATAACATTAAAGATGCAGTACAACATACATGAATAGTACTATTGGTTTCTTTTATACAACCGTTTCAAAATTACATTCAATTAGTAGCATATTAAAAAAATACGATTCCATAAGTTAGAGTTTAAACGCATTAGCGAATCAAGCTTGATTTTAATGTATTTGTTTGTATAACGAATGCCAAGATTAACCCATCTTTTACAATATTGCGCTATATCGTTTCAAAATTTGCAGCGAGTTTGAACGGTACGAAGTCTTTTTATTTTACTTACGCTACTACTTAATAAAGTAAAATATTAGACAAAATATGTCATAAAAGTAGTAAACTCATTTTCAAATTACTTGGAAGAAAGATTATTTTTCCCTCAAATTGTTACAACAGAGCTAGCCACTTTTTCTTTTTGTCAGCCACATTTTCTAGAGCAAGACTAAAAACATTCTAGTCAAAACATGTGCTTGCGGGTCAGTACTATTTGTTCTGAGAGGGTCAGGTACTTTACAAAGGTTCATCTGAAAGAAGGCAAAAAATATTGCACGCCTCCAACTCCTACAACCAAAG
>JAGFPH010003616.1:109893-130093 GCA_018207615.1 Philaenus spumarius | reverse complement strand
ACACACACACACACACACACACACACACACACACACACACACACACATACACACACACACACACACACACACACACACACACACACACCCCGACACACAGACAGACCAATTGCCAAAAATGCATTTTTTGGACTCAGGGGGCCTTGAAACGTAAAGATATTATGAAAACTCGACATCGAATTTTTGGGTCGATCGCAATACTTACCTTACCTAGTATAGGGTAAGGAAAGTAAAAACAAATGCACATACTATAAGCCAGCTCTGCATCAACTTCCATCGAACTTTGTTATATTCAAGAAACAGCGCAACTCAACCGCCCTCGACGAGACTGAGAACACAAATAACGGCTTCCTCTCTAGCCAGTCACATGGTAGCACTATGTACAATACGTCATCGGTCGTACCGGTCAGTCGTACCGGTCCAGTGTGCGCACCTCCTTAAAATTGTTGCTTTTGCCGTACCGGTCGGTGCAGTGTGCGCGTAGCTTTACAGTGACCCTTATGGTGAGACCTAAGGTCGGGAGTATTAAATGAGCACCGATCAAGGTCCCCAGAACTCGTTTTGGGGTGTCATTGAAGTCATACCAGCTGTCTTAAAAGTCCCACCCTCCCCCTTTAACTTTTGTGTTTGTTAAAACAAACAAATATCCTTTGGGGAACGATACTAACTTAGCCCAAAGTATCTTTTGAAACAATCGGAAATTTTGAGTGCCCCCTAAATAAAGGGGGGATTTTGGGGGCAACTCAAAATTTTTAAATGGGAAGTATGGTCATGTGATACCTCATTTTAAAGGTCCATTTAAGACTAGGAAAATGACATAAAGAAAATTAAAATCGGACCACCCAAAACAAAATGGCGGCCCTAAACGTGTTGAAATAAATCGACATAAAGTTGCTAATATCTCGAAAAGGAAGAGTTTTTAGAAAAAATTACAAGAGACAACAAATTTTTATTTCAAAGTGCTTGACCTAAAAAATTGCTTATAAATCGATTTCGAAAATTTTATTTTGTACAATATTTTCTAAGATGGAGTAAAAATAAAATTGAGGTTAAAGGGGGAGTGCCTTTATAACCAACCTGTATGTGTTCTCACTCTAGCATCCGCATTTTAAACCCGAATTTGGTCCGAATTTGGTTCTTTGTTTAAGCCGCTCGGACGAGTTCGTTAGCCAAAAACAATCCAACAAACGGAAGAACGTTGTTTGACCGGAAGTAATTATTTTTTGAGACTTTTCGTCCTAGAATGAAACCTTTTTAAAGTTTTACTTAAAAAAAATATGTAGGTTATTATTCTGGCCATTTTGTTTTTTTACACGACCTTATGCGTATGGCATTTAAATTTGCAAAAAGCTCCATGTATAGTTAGTAGGTAACAAAATGTTTTAAATGCTAACAGGCGACTCGGCTGAAAATCATGTTTATAAGCAAAAAATATAGGCTATATTTAATAAAAATGTAGAATTTACATTTTTTCACCTATGAATTATCCTATTACTTTAAATGAGCAATTCTGGTATATATCTTTGTTTCTATCTTTGAATCTATCTTTGTATCTGTCGCGGATCTCGAAAACGGCTCTAACGAATTCAAAAAGAAATTTTGTATTTAGGTGTAGCTTTGGTTTTTAAGTACACCAATATAGTTGTATTTCATGTAAAACGAAATTATTTGAGAAAATCTAATTTAAAAGTTAAAAAGTTTTAACATAGGGTCTTATGGGTTGCCATGTTAGTTACAAAATAACAACGAAATAGTAAATAAAGCGATCAAAACAGCTGTTTATAAACAAGCTAATTTATACTGTTTTAGCACGTTGGTATTAGAATAAATTGGGCCTGATTTAACAATTTATTTTGTCAAAAAAAAAAGGTAAACTTGGCAAAGATGGATAAATTCTAATAGTCAATTTTGTAATATAGGCCTGGCTCATTTCTGAAATATAGTATTGAGGTTATGTTAATCCTGCGATAATTTTTACTATATTTAGACCTGGTTTCAAAACTTTAGTTAACAGAAGATAGTAGAACTAGGACTAAAATCGTAATTAAAATCGTAAGAACGTTTCTAAATCATGTATTTGAGGTTATAATTAATCTTGTAATTATTTCATAATTTTATGTACAAACGAGCCAAAGATTAACGAGATTCTTTAGCGAATTTTCCAACTGCGAGCGAAGCGTCCAGGGGCAGAGCCCCTAGTAATTTAGATGTTCAAGAACGACTTCCGGCAAATTGCAAAAGATTGTCTTGAAAATTCAATGAAAGATAAGTTACATTGGAGAGGACTATTTCGTCGTGGTCTGGCATACCCTAAGCCAGAACGGTTTGGTTCGAGAATTACCATCATGATTTGTTGAAATTCCACATTCAATAGATTGATATTTGTTCCGTTGACTGAGCACTAAAGATACTTGAATGATTGTCTGTGAAATTACAACAATCACCTAATTATAATAATGAATGGCAGTAATGAATGTATATTTTATTCACTTTCCTTTCCCTGGCTGCCACGCATCGTTCAACTACTTACTGCTATTGTACATAATTTACCGTTTAGTTTGCAGGGCAATGGAAAATTATGTTTGGACTTCAACCAGATTAAATTAGTATAAAATCATATAACGTAAAGGTTATAATTGCAACCCTTGTTTTACTGACACTAAACCTATGTTTATAGTCTAACCAGTAAGCCACCGTGAAAAATCACAGGCTGATTAATTAGATACACATCAGAAATACATCATTACTAGGGGAGACCCCTGCGTGGTCCGCATGCCAACCCCCCCCCCCCCCCCCACCCCCACCCCCCCCTGCAACCCGGTGTGCGCCGTTGGAACCCGTTGTGTAGTCAGCAAGGCTCAGGTCTTACACTTTAATAAAAACCTAACCTACAAATTGGAAATACTAATAATTGGTTTAAAATTTTAAATAAATTGTTAGTGAAAATATTAGAGACTACAGCTGATTACTCAATCAGCAATAAACATTATTTATTTTGGTTCAGTCGAGGCCTAACCCACTTAGTAACTAAATAAACGGTACCAGCAACTGGCACATACTTTCTCACAACCATATTTAAATTATTAGACAGATTCACTGTGACTTCATAATTATTGTAGGAGGGGTAGGAGAGGTGATATTAAAGAAGGAGATTTAGTATAGAGAAAGTACAGTGATCGCAAAAAAAATCGATGTTGAGATTTTTTTGGAAATATCCGTTTTGGGACCCCTGAGTCCAAATAAGTGGTTTTTATAAAATGTCTGCCTGTATGTCTGGATGTATACAAAGCTATTGAGAAAACTGTTCGATCGATTTCGAATAAATTTGCACCAAACACGTAGGCCCTAAATTAGGCCTGTATAGATGCACGAAAAAGGGTTTTGAAAATTTTTGAAAAACAACCCCCTTTATGGCCAAAAAACCCCAAAAATCAGTTATTATTATTGTTATTATTAGCTAAACGAGAATTTTTAGAAAGATGCGTTTTTTGCATATGGTAGCGTACATTAAAGGCTACAAATAAGCAAAATTTTATTAAAACCATTAGAGCCGTTTTTTTTATAAAAAAATAATAACTGATTTTAATATACAGGCCTAATTGACATGTCTGGTGCAAATTTGTTTGAAATCGATCGAATAGTTTTTGCTCTAGCTTTGTATACAGACATACAGACAGACTTTTTGTTAATACATACATACAGACTTAAACTACAGTAAGCCTTTTGTTTACGTTTACCTAATCTAATACAGCTGTACAGAATAAATACCTGATTCTAAATTTGTCAAATTGGTTGTAAATAAACGTGTTTCGGTTTATTTTAGGCCTAACCTAAAATTATGTTTTTGACACAATCAGCTGTTTTATTTATAACACGTAACAACAGGTAATTCAATTAAATTAATATACAGTAAGAATTTTTCGTATATTTTTGTTTGTGTTTGCTTTTAGTTTGTTAATCTAATCTATAAAAAGCTGTTGGTTGTAAAGTACAATAAACTGATTCTAAATTTGCTAAGTTGTTTGCTATGGTAATGAATGTAAACAAACATGTCAGTGTTGTTAAGCTGTTGATCCGAACTGTATTTTTGACGCCCGACGCAAACAGTTTAACGTGTGCACATGTGGTAATGAACTCATCGTAGGCCTAACCTAAAATTATGTTTATCCAAATCAGCTGTTTCGTTTATAATATTTAACAACAGATGTTTTAATTGAATTATAATACAACAGTAACCATTTTGCGTTGATTTTTGTTTGCGTTTGCTATCGGTTTGTTAATCTAACCTAAAAACGCTGCTGGTTGTGAGGTATAATAAACAAATTCTAAATTTGCCATGTTGGTTGCTATGGTAATGAATGTAAACAAACTTGTGTTACTAAGGTTTTGATCCGAACAGCTGCTTTATAGATTTTAAGGTGTAAAATTATTGAAATAATGCTAAACATTATTAGTTTGGTAAGCCTATTTTAAAACCAAAGTGCAATACATTGCATTTGAGGTTAATTTGTTCATAAGTTATTATTTAATTGTTACTGTAATTGATATTATTAATTAAATTGTATGTAATTTTCTTAGTTATCCTTCACCCAATAAGAATAAATTATTCTTCGTGTTATTTGTCTTAAAATTGTCTAAATTTTTTGTGTTTTAACTTTTTTTGATAAAATTTGTAGTTTATTAATTATTTAATATTAATAATATTCACATGCTGAATAACGTGATAAAGTTTGTTCATATGGTTGCAAGACATCCTGTATTAACAATTCCTACAGTTACAGCACAGGGACTTATTTTATTAAATTTATATACTCATTTTACGTAAATTAAATTAAATTAATTTAAATTTTACACCTTAATTAACGCCCTACATATTTCAATAGGGATTCGTTTCTGTGAGTAATCTGAAACACGGGTGAAATCTTTCGCTAGCTGTAACTCTCTAACGAAGCATTTCCAGACCTATGAATAAATTAACTTTTTCCGTTATTTTTGCTAGTGGAATCAGCTCAGAAAGTGCTCGGAACATTATGTAAATAACTTATTATTTTAGCTCAAAATAACTTTAAAATATTTTGTTTCTAGAGTAATTCTGGGTATTGTTGACAACTACATTTTCCTTTTTTTGTCAATATCTTTGTTGTCCTTTGTCAAAACCATTGAGTCTGTCATTAAAAAAGTAAACTTTTTGTCTCTTGCAATTTGTTTGTAAAGTTAGCGATTTTTGAGATATTTGACTTTAAGAATTATAAACGGCCGCCATTTTGAACATATTTAAAATATTGTTCTCATTTTTCGTACAGTGATAAAAGTTTACGCAACAAATAGGTGTACAAAGTTTGAAATCAATATATTTTCTACTTCTAAAAATATTAAGTATTTTGTAAAAAACACATACAGACAGACAGACCGAAAACGGAATGAGATAGGACACATGTTTTATTACATTTTTTGTTTCTTTTAACATGCTGCATAACGTGACAAAGTTTGTTCAAAGTATGGTCGCAGGACACCCTGTATATAACTTATATATAGATACAAAATCATGTGAATCTGAGACATAAAGGTTAAAACCTCAGGTTGATTTCAAACGGAATGACCCACCAACGGACCAAATCAGTAAAGTCAAGTTGTACTTTGACCAGACTTGGAGAAAGTCGAGGGGAGCTTATCAATTCCTGATTATATCGGATTACAGTGGTCAGTAATAGTATGTTGTGCAATGACATCACAACTACTTCCTACTCCACTACCTTCATTAATTGTTTTTTTTCGTACGGAGGTGGTTATATCGGTGCTTCTAGAAAGTGAATGTCCTATACAAAATGAAAGGTGTACAGGGGAGCACGGCAATCAGCATATGAGTGATGGTATACTGTCGACAGGTTAACATTAGGAAATATTCTCGTGTCAACAGAAAGGTTTACCTATATTAATAACTAGCATGGGTACCCCCCTCCCTCCCCGCTGCTTCTCTCGCAAATATGAATAAACTAGTAAGCCCCCGTGAAAAATCACAGGCTGATCAATTAGGTACATATCAGAAATACATCACTTAATAAACGGTACCAGATAACTGCCACATACGTTTATACCTTCCCATGAGTAGCATAGGAGGTGGTTATTTAGAATTTCAAAAGTAGAACTACCATGGAAAATATTAGGTGCATGTAACACACATCCATATTATATTATTGTTATTATTTAAATTATTCGATCGATTTCGAGCAAATTTGCACCAAACATGTCAATTAGGCCTGTATACATGCACGAAAATGGGTTTTGAAAAAATCTGAAAACAACCCCCTTTTTGGCCAAAACCCCCCAAAAATCAGTTATTATTATTATTACTACCTAAACGAGACTTTTTAGAAAGATGCAGCTTTTTTCATATGGTAGGGTACATTAAGGGCTATAAATGAGTCAAATTTTATCAAAATCGTAGAAGCCGTTTTTGAGAAATTTTGATTTTTCATTTGGGGGGGGGGGGGGAAAAAACCTTAAAAATCAAAAATTTCAAAAAATGAAAAAAAAAACGCCTGGAGATATTCCAGAACTACACCTACATACAAAATTTCATCAAAATCGGACCGTTGGTATGGTCTCCAGCTCTGTACACATCCTAACAGACACACGGGCAGACGTCACCAAAAAAACAATTTTTACGTTCAGGGAGCACCAAAACAAATAATTCCACTAAACTTTTTTTGCGGGTTCAGGGAGCACCGAAACAGATAATTCCACTAAAAATTCAAATTCGAAAATTTGGACGAAAACAATACTTTCTCCATATACTACGTATATATAGGGTGGAGAAAGTAAAAAACAAACTAATTAAAAGCAACATTAAGGCCTACCTAACTATGCTGAGGGGGATTTTTAACTCGGTAAATGTGTACAATAATAAGGATTATAAAACTGCAGGCCTATTTGTTAAACATTTTTATTTACATACGTTATTATATATTTAAAGAAATATAAAAATACTATCTTTTAATTGCTTTTCATTTCATATTGATAGATCTAATGATTTAGAAGTTATTAATATTATAGTGAATAATTAATAATCGAATATGTTATACGAAGATGTACGAATGTTTTCCAAGTTAAACGAATAGGTATCTCTTCTTTAAATTTGTATAAACAAATATATTTATGATAAAAGGTTGCATTTTTATACAGTTTATAACCTCAAAGCAATAATATTATAACGTTTATTATAGCAAACATATGTTCTGTAACTCATATTTAAAAAAATAAATAAACTTCACAAGAAATTTTAACGATTGAAGTTGTAAACATATCCCCAAACTATAATCTACACTGGGTTTACAGATGATGGGTGAAATCAGCAGTTATATTATATGTTACTCACGTATGTACGGACGTACACTCGCTTTTGTAGAAGTTGATGATTGAAAGAGATATCATGTAAATATTGATAGGCCGACAATAATAGGAAGCACGTCTTTTGACCGGAAGTAACTATTTTTTGGGATTTTCCAACGAGAATGAATTTGTTTTTTAGTATTTTCTACAAATATAAATGTATGTTGTTGTTCTGCACATTTTGTGTTTTTACGCGACCTTATAGCTCGCTTGGTTCCCCCAAAATCGATCGAAACGTAAAATACCATAGAAGTACCCGGTTCAAATCCACGCGGTGGATTCTTCAGTGGGGTTGGCGTGCAAAGCGCGCAATGCATTGTGTATTGAAGATACTCCCAATGTGGAATGGCGTGCGAAGTACGCAATGCTTTGTTTGTTGAAGACACTCCCAATACGGTAATTGGCGTGCGAAGCACGCAATGTTTTGTGTGTTGAAGGTACTCCCAATATACGGAATGGCGTGCGAACCATTTTGCAGCTATTCAGCAGCGTCGTGAATAGACCTATTTCCCAAATTGTTGGTTGAAACCCTAAAACATAGGCCTATAAAATGAATTTTGGAAATTTGCTCAACTCACGTCAGCGGTTCAGCAGCGTGGTCGAATTATTGTATATACTGCAATGCGAGCCATGAGTTTTATTTTATTCTGTTTTTTATTTCCCCGTTTTTGTTTATTTAGTACGTTACTAATTTGTACTAATTGTTTGTAATAAGCTATAACATGAGATCAAATAACTTGGAATTCAGAAAAATGTGATATACAATGTTGTTATAGGGAGGTCTCCATATATACTTATACAGTATAATATATGACATTTGCAATGACACCCCAAAACGTGTCCGGAGAACCATGATCGGTGCTCATTGAATACTCCCGCCCTGCTTAAGTCTCACCGTAAGAGTCACTGCAATAGGTCATCTTTGCACCATCTATGGACATTCGCTAATAACCATCTTAATTCAATAATAGGTTTCAAAATACTGCAGTCGCCATTTAAAAATTTTAAATGAAAATGAATCAAAATAGTGGTTTTTGTGATACGTTTTTAATATTGTGTTTTATTGCTCATAATAGTTAGTGCGAAGTCCCCCCCCCCTTTTAAACTTTGCCGCAAAATCGATAATTTTTGAGATGCCAATGGTGACTCATTTAAAAAGTCACCATGCACAGCGAGCGGCAAAGATGCAAAATACAGTAGGCTATTGACGCGCATGCGTTGTCGCTGATAATCTCTCATCAGCTACTTTCTATTAACTACTGACTATTACAATCTCCATCAATCAGGGAAAGTCGCTTGACCAAATTGTTATTGTAATGCAGCTGTCTTCCTTTCATAAGTTTCTTATTGCAGATTAATTGCATACACACGAGAACAAAAAACTATAACTTTTCAACAATTCCATCACGCAGCTCAACAGCTGACGTGAGTTGAAAGAATTTCTAAAATTAAGTTGGATAGTGCATACAAATTCACGTGGGTGATTTTACCGCGAGGGAAATTTCTGATTCGGGGCCGCGATGGCCGGGTTCCAAACTCGCGAAGAACGTTTGTTCGGCGAGATCGAAGCGAAGCAGTATATAATCCGAGGCCTTAAGGTCGAGGTGCAAACTCGCAGAGTCCATAACCGAGGCCGCAAGAACGAGATGAGATCAGGGCTCTATAACAAGGGCTAAACCGTTTCTTTGATCTCGGCACTGTGCCGCCAGTTTCACTCTGACGTCACTGTGCTGATAACTGCAAGACTAGAACAGTGGACTATATCATTATTATAAGGTAATTCTTTTAATTAAATATGAAACTCACTTTTTTACGTAATTACGATTTTCTTTTTCCATCATTGATCTCTAATTTTATTTCTTTGAATGTACGTAATAATGATATTATTTTTTAAACGTTAACCTCCAACTTAACTTTTTGTGTCCACTTCGATAATATCAAATATTAATTATAAATTAAAATTAGATTATGTTAAAATAAAATGCTTACTTTTTTCTAGCTGGCATAATTACCTGGGGACAAGTGATTTACTATATTACCTTAAAATAACAATATGTACATAAACGTTATTCCCGTGTCAAACAACTGTACTTCGGGAGTGGCGGCGCCGCACATTCTCGCGCTCATTTAAAAAACGATTTCATAATGATGCAATCATTTTATCACAAATCGGTGAATTGGATAGTTTAGATCAATTCATTGACTACAACTTTCCCGCTGGAAGTTTGTTTATAATCCAAAAATAAAAAAATTCCTCGCTTAGTAACTTTTCCATGTCAGTCTGTGATAATTCTCAAATATTTTCAATTATTAAAATTCGAAATACCTGTTAAAATAAAAGTTTTTTATACTGTTATAATCAGTACTTTATGTAGATTAAGAATATCTAAGTTTTATTTTACTGAAGCCTGTCCATCGAGTTACAACAGCGAATTAACGACAGCGCGTACATTACTGAAATATTACCAGCTGGTGTGTGTCAGCATGGTGACGTCATAGGCGATCGATACTGGGTCACCGTAAATGATCAAAATGGTATAGCCCTTGTTACAGAGCCCTGGATGACATGCGAACTCGCGAAACGAGGTTTTCTGCAGCGATCGGAAAGAAGCAGCGCGAGAGGCTGGAAGCCGAATTGCAAACAAACTCTACTAATATAGTTCGTACATCAGTCAGCTATTCAGCGCCATCGTGACTGGACCAACCAAACGGTTGAAACTATAATACATATAAACTTAATTTTTGAAATTCGCTCTACGGTCTAGCTGCGTGATGAAATTATTGTTCACTTTAAAATTACTCAAGTTTTCATCGTCAGTAGGCCTATATTAGCGAATTTCCATAGGAAAAATGAACTATTGCAGTGGACCTTATGGTAAGACCCAAGGTCGGGAGTAGCAAATGAGCATCGATCACGGTTCCCAGAACACGTTTTGGGGTGTCATTAAAAATTATAGATGTATATGTATGTAAGTATTAATGTATATATATGTGTTCGCACTCTAGCGGCCGCATTTTAAGTCCGATTCGGTCCAAATTTGGTACACACGTTGATTGTCTACGTCGCTCGGACGAGTTCGTTAGCCAAAAAAATCCAACAACCGGAAACACACATAGTTCTGTAAATCATGTTTTAAAAAAAATCAACTTCACAAGAAATTTTAACGATTGTAAACATATCCCCAAACTATAATCTACACTGGGTTTACAGATGATGGGTGAAATCAGCTGTTATATTATATGTTACTCACGTACGTACGTACATACACTCGTTTTTCTAGAAGTTGATGATTGAAAGAGATAACGTGTAAATATTGAGAGGCCGACAATCGGAAGCACGTTTATTGACCGAAAGTAACTATTTTTTGAGATTTGTCCTACGAGAGTAAATGTTTTTTAGAGTTTTTTCTACACATATGAATGTAGGATGTTATTCTGCACATTTTTTTTACGCGACCTTATAGCTCGCTTCGTTCCCCCAATATCGATCAAAACGTAAAATACCATAGAAGTACCCGGTTCAAAGCCATGTGGTGGAGCTTACCGTGGGGTTGGCGTTCAAAGCACGCTATGTATTGTGTATTAAAAATACTCAAAATACGGGGGTTGGCGTGCGAAGCACGCAATTCTTTGTGTATTAAAGACACTCCCGATATGCGGAATGGCGTGCGAACCATTTGCAGCTATTCAGCACTGTCGTGAATAGACCTATTTCCCAAATTTGTTGGTTGAAACCCTAAAACATAGGCCTATAAACTTAATTTTGGAAATTTGTTGAACTGCGTCGGCTGCGTGGTCAGATTATTTGTAAATTATAGGAGATCTTTTATGATCTTGTATGACTCTATTAAAAAAGCAATGATTCAGACAAATATAGTGATAGCTTAAAATATGTAGTTTTATTTTTGAATGCATGGATTGTTTTTTTACTTAGTCTTAAAAAATTTTATCGAGACGTTCAGTCCTTATCATATGTATGTCGCGGTTCTCACACTGGGAAAGTTGCACAACAATCTAAATTTTCAAAACAGCTGTTTAGGTAAATGTAAAACAAAGAGGTATAAATTACTTGACGCCGAACACATGCAGTTTGTGAGTGTGCAAAAAACCCACTTTGTTAAATAGCTGTAAGAAAAATATTTTATTGATTATCCCGCATACGCCTTACCTATCTTCCTTCATAATTCAAGTGAAAAGTGTCCATGGTATCATAACAAACGTTTTACTGAATCCTCCTTATATATTAATTCTAAAAGTTGTTTTTTTTTTGTCGCTAAGCGATATCTCTCTTAATTCTTTATCAAAATCAATTATTCATACATAATTTTAAAGCTTATGCTCCCCGCTATTGACGAAAAATAGACAAACAGCTTAAAATACATGTTTTCGTTACACAAATTGATTGAAAAAACTTTTATATTATATTTCATATGCTTCCTAATGAAAGGCGCCATCTAGTAACAATCTGTTTAACTAACATGACAGCTGTTAGTTAGATCGTTTACGTTATAAATGCAAGTGTAGCCTATCATGCAAATCAATCAAATTAAATCAACTTAAAGCGTTATAAATCGTAATAAAGTGTTATTTGTAAACTAATGAAAATAAACCAAAGTAATTAACTTAATTAAATCGCCTAAATAAATCAGTGCTCCGAACTTGCGAAATATTCTTATTTCTCCTAAATATTGACTAAAAAAGTATGTTTAGTCATAATTGACCGAGCGCAGCGAGCCTTGACCGATAAAATAAAAATGGCGGCCGGACAGTTTCTCTCTGTGTAAGCTTTTTTTCCAAAGCCAGTTTGTGGCTTAACCGTAAGTCGAATTTAAAAACTAATAGTACTTTGCCAGTAGAAAATTATATTTTAAACAAAATTGTACTATAGATTTTTCCGTATCTCTAACGGTAAGCTCACAAAATGGCCGTAAACTACAAATTTGTTAAAAATCGTCCAAGTTTTTGTATTTCAACCATGTTTTTATACGTTTATTCTAAACCAATTCAAAAGTATTCCATTGATTTTTTAGAGATAAAGGTTCAAAGAATTCATATATGGCAGTAAAAAAATGATTGAAGTAATATTAACAAAGTTATTAGCTCAAGAAACAACCATGTTTAGTAAAAAAAGGAAAAAGTTCAAATTTTGGCCTACATAAAAACTAGTAAACATTTTTTGTAATTTTTTCATAAATGTAAAAAGTTTCGTAATTTAGTTCTAAATAGAACTGTATAAAAATATTTATGAATATCAAATTTCTTATTTTGAAAACACCGGTCTTTATGTTCCTACTGCAAGACTTCTAACAAAACTAGGCCTGTTTTGAATAGTAATTAAGGAATATATCCTTTGCCCAAAAATGACATATTATTATAAGAAAGTGCAGAGGATAAATCAAAGAATTGAACCGTATACTTGTAAATTATTATTTTATAAAACTATTTGACTTAGCTTTACTTGAATTACATAATGAGATGAAACAAATGAAACCTCGCGGCGATAAAGAACATACAAAAAATGAGCGTGGAAAATGTTGGTACATGGGTTGAGATCACTATCACGACGCTTTAACATCGTTTTTTTTTTTTATTATTTATAATATTGGAATATGATATGGAACTGTAAATACATTGTTATGTTTTAGTTATTTAAGTATGTAAATATTTAATTCTATGTTTTCCCTCAATAACGCGATATTTTTAGCTACCTTAAGCATTATTAACCTAAATAAAATACAATGGCCCCTAAAAGAAACTCTTTAGCAGTTAAAGCACAAGAAAAGAAAAAAACGATAACTAGAAGCCTTGTTCAAAAATCGATAAAAATCTATAGAATCGATACAAAACGATAAGCAAATCGCGGGATTTGCAAAATAATGTTTCACTGGCTAAACCTTCTACTTTCTTCCTCACTGGCACACTATTTTTTAACCTAAGCTCAAAACCACATTTGTTATTTCAACGAGCTAGGTCTACTGTTCACAGAACTGCTAGTAGAAATGTTTTGAAAGAGTTAAGAGGTTTCGCACTCCTAAAACCACGTATCTCATCTCAGTGAGACGGTTCTGTTTGCCTCTCTACTGACCTAGTGGTCGACCAGTTTTTAACTACTAATAAAACCATTTCTTTTACGTTTCCGCGCAAAACAGTCTTCTTGAGTGCCTCCATTCTTGGCGTTCAACAGGACATAAATTTATTCACTAAACAAATTACAGTGAAACAGCTGATCCGTGGGAATATTTCGCAAGTTAGGAGAGTAGGCCTACTTAACTGATATAGTACATTGATTTAGTTAAGTAAATTACGTTTATTTAGTTACGTTGGTTTACTAACAGCTGTCATGTTAGTTAAACAGATTGTTAATATATGGCGCCTTTCATAAGGAACCATATGAAGTATAATATAAACATTTTGGAACGAAATACCTTAACGCGGGTTGCGGTAGGAGTTAACAAATAGAAAATGTAATGCGTAACGAAAAAGGTGTTATTGAGTGGTTGCTATGGCAATGACAAATATAAAATACGAGTAACGAAAAAAGCGTTACCAGATTGGTTGTTTTTTGAATGTAAATACATTCAAGAAACATGTGTTTTGGTTCATCAGTTTAAATTCAGCGACGATCGGTTCCGTCCGGCGTAGTTCAGATATTATCGTCAAGCGCTGAAATTTTAGGTTAAGCCTAGAAAGTAATTTTAGGTCTAGGCCTAACCTGAAATTATTGTATGTGTGTTGCCGTTAAAACAGGTAAAATAAATTAAACATACACGCAAGAATTTTAGGTTAGGCCTAGACGTATGAAATAACATTTTATGTTTATTGAATGTATTTACAATGAATAAATGGACATTTAACTGTGTTTACCATCTTAGCTTTGATGTTATAACTTATTCTACACCTTTATTATAATAACATTAAACGTATGGAAACAGTAAACATTTGTATAAAAAACAATCAAATAATAAACGGCAATTGAAAGATTAAAATTATGTGTGTATGTCGCCGTTAAGGCTGGTAAAAGAGTTGAAGAAAAGGCGTGATGAACTTCGTTCCTGAGTGTCCCACGACCGCATACATTTACTTTTTTTAATAAAGTTTGTAACGGAAACATGAATTTTAAGTTGTTTAATTATCTTTTGCAAATAACGGGGAACATAAGCTTTAAAATACGCTTAATCATTAATTTTGATGAAGAATTAAGGGGGATATAGCAGATGGTGACTTTCATTAGGAACCATATAAACTATCTAACAGCTGTCATGTTAGTTAAACAGATTGTTAATAGATGGCGGCTTTCATTAGGAACCACTAGAAGTATAATATAAAAGTGTTTGAAGTGTGAACAAAACTATAGGCGCACCACGTCCAAAAAAATGTGAATACATGTGTGTATAGCAGAGTATATAGTTTTCTTGTTGCTGGGGGTGAATCGGATTTTACCGTCACGCGTTTCACTATGCATTTTGTGAAACGCTCTTAAAGTGAAACGCTCTTAATGTGAAACGCTCCCAAAGTGAAACGCTCTATTCAATCTGTTTGAAAAAGTTTGGGTCTTACCGAGATTCGAACCAGCAGAGTCCATCACCATACACTAGCGCTTTAACCGGTTAGGCCACAATCGCTTTGCTAATTTAGTACATTTGAGTTGTGGATATAAGTGTAACAGATTGTCCTACGTCATAGGCTTAATCTGTTATTTTATTTTATTAGTCGCTATGGTAATGAATGTAAATACATTCAAGAAACACTAGGGGTTCTGCCCCTGGACGCTTCGCGTCCCAACCCCGCCTCGGCCTTCGGCCTCAGATGGATGCTTCGCTTCGCTCGCAGTTGGAAAATTCACTAAATAATCTCGTTAATCTTTGGCTCGTTTGTACATCGGTTTGTAAAATTATGAAACCAGGCTTAAATATATTTACAGTAATTACAAGATTAATTATAACCTCAAATACATGCTTTAGAAACGTAAGAGGCTTTCATTACGGTTTTAGTCCTAGTTCTACTATCTTCTGTCAACTAAAGTTTTTAAAACCAGGCCTAAATTTATACAGTAGTAAAAATTATTCCAGGATTAACATAACCTCATTCCTATGTTTAAGAAATAAGCCATGCCTATATTACAAAATTGACTATTAGAATTTATCCATCTTTGCCAAGTTAACTTTTTTTTGTACAAAATAAATTGTTAAATCAGGCCCAATTTATTCTAATCCTAACGTGCTAAAACAGTTTAAATTACTTTGTTTTTTAACAGTAATTAAAAACTATCCAATGAACAGCTGATTTTGGATAGTACTCAAACTAATGGCTTGTTTATAAACAGCTGTTTTCATTGCTTTATTTACTATTTCGTAGTTATTTTGTAACCAACATGGCAACCCATAAGACCCCATGTTAATATTTTTCAACTTTTAAATTAGATTTTCTTAAAAAATTGCGTTTTTACAGAAATACAACTATATTGGTGTACTTAAAAATCAAAACTACACCTAAATACAAAATTTCTTTGAATTCGTTAGAGCCGTTTTCGAGATCCGTGACAGATACAAAGATACAAACAAAGATAGAAACAAGAATAATTGCTCATTTAAAGTAATAGCATGTGTTGGTTCTTCTGTTTAGACCTAACCTAAAAGTATTTAATTTGAATTTTATGTATTTCTGATGCATTATTATATAAAAATAATAATATTAGCTTTTTTTAGATATCGCCAAAGAAGTTTAGTCTTCTCCCGTGTGGTCTTAAGAACACTTAAATGTTTTTAATGAAATTTTCAACGAAAACTTGAATTTTAAGCTGTTTGTCTATTTTTCGTCAATAGCGAGGAACATTAATTTTGATAAATAATTAAGGGAGATATAGCTTAGCGACAAAAAAAACCACCTTTAAGAAATAATATTAAAAAAATACGGATAATTACATAATTGTGACTGAAGTTAGCATCCGGAAGCTATCGGCCTTGTCGTTTCACACGGATCCGAAACTGCGCCTGCGCTGCGGTCGCCTGGACCAAGACAATTACCCGTGCACACGAAGTCTCGCTAATGCCAAGGACTTTAATCAAACCCATTACACAAAAACGTTTACCCGGACTCGTGACTGCGCGTCACGTCCGAAGCAATTTAGAGGACGTTTATTCGCGTTTTTTTTTTTTTTATTTCAACAGTCGATTGTTTGTCAAGAGATATTAATTTGGGAAAGAAAGGTTCGCGTCCGGCAGCCCGCAAACCGCAGAGAGTAAATTATCCACCATTGCGCGAGTACGATAAGGTGTGTTTATCTTTTTGCGATCAACTTGTATTTTATATTTACACTAGCTGAACCATACGGCGTTGCCCGTGGTGGTTGGCATTTTCAGTCTTTTTAACATAATTGTATTCTTTTTAAGTGTTCAGTCAGTGAGTGGTATTTGGCTTTTATATATATAGATCTTGAATAATAAAAACGCTATTGTCATAATAATAAAAAATCTGAAATTATGATTTAAGTAATTTTGATCCCCCCAAACCCCTACTAAAATTTCGAAATTTTTCATACCATTTCTTAATGAGCATATATGGCCCTAGAGGAAGCTACATACCAAATTTCATTCCAATCCGTTCGGTAGTTTAAATAAATCGTTTTTTTAATTTGATCATCCCAAACCCCCCCTAAAATTTCTAATTATTTAAAACCATATCTTAGTGAGCACCTATGGCCCTAGAAGAAGCTACATACCAAATTTCATTTCAATCCGTTAGGTAGTTTTGAAGAAATCGTGATTTAACAACTTTGGTCCCCCCAAACCCCCCCTAAAATTTCGAATTTCTCCAAACCGTTTCTTAGTAAGCACCTATGACCTTAGAGGAAGCTACATACCAAATTGCATGCCAATCCGTTAAGTAGTTTTGAAGAAATCGTTTTTTTAATAAATTTTATCCCCCCAAACCCCCCTAAAATTTCGAATTTTTTCAAACCCTTTCTTAGTGAGCACTTATGGCCCTAGAGGAAGCTACATACCAAATTTAATTTCAATCCGTTCTGTAGTTTTGAAGAAATCATGATTTAATAACTTTGATCCCCCCAATAACCCCCTAAAATTTCGAATTTTTTTAAACAATATCCTAGCAAGCGCCTATGGCCCTAGAGGAAGCTACATACCAAATTTCATTCCAATCTGTTCGGTAATTTTGGAGAAATCGTGATTTAGTCATTTTTACCCCCAAACCCCCTAAAATTTCAAATTTTTTAAAACCCTTTTTTAGTGAACACTTATGGCCCTAGAGGAAGCTACACACACTAAATTGCATGACAATCCGTTAAGTAGTTTTGAAGAAATCGTTTTTTAATAAATTTGATCCCCCAAACCCCACCCCCCATCTAAAATTTCGAATTTTTTCAAACCCTTTCTTAGTGAGCACATATGGCCCTAGAGGAAGCTACATACCAAATTTCATTTCAATCCGTTCGGTAGTTTTTGAGAAATCGTGATGAGTGAGTCAGTGGTATTTCGCTTTTATATATATAGATAACAATAAATAGAGGCCGATAAAAGGCTGAATTACTAAAAACTTGATGGACTTCCAACCAACTTCATGGGCGCCCATGCCTATGAGCAGAGAGGGCTCACGCCCCCCTAGCTCCCAGGGAAACGAAAACATGTATATTATTAATTATAGTCAGGTATTTTTATTTAAAGAGATTAGCACTAAAATATGTTTTAAACTATATGTGAGATTTGATATTACATATACTTATTTAATTTTTACAAGAGTTCAAGCATGAGCTGCAATGCATTGTGTATTGAAAATACTCCCAATACGAAGGTTGGCGTGCGAAGCACGCAATGCCCTGTGAATTGAAAATACTTCCAAAACGGAGGTTGGCGTGCGAAGCACGCAATGCACGGTATATTGAAAATACTCCCAATTCGGGGGTTGGCGTGTGAAGCACGCAATGCATTGTGTATTGAAAATACTCCCAATACGAGGGTTGGCGTGCGCAGCGCGCAATGCTTTGTGTATTGGAAATACTTCCAACATGGAGGTTGGCGTGCGAAGCACGCAATGCATTGTGTATTGAAAATACTCCCAATACGGGGTTGGCGTGCGCAGCACGCAATGCTTTGTGTATTGAAAATACTGCCAACATGGAGGTTGGCGTGCGAAGCACGCAATGCACTTTGTATTGAAAATACACCCAATAAAGGGGTTGGCGTGCGAAGCACGCAATGCATTGTGTATTGAAAATACTCCTTAGTAGGGGGGTTGGCGTGCGCAGCTCGCAATGCTTTGTGTATTGAAAATACTTCCAACACGGAGGTTGGAGTGCGAAGCACGCAATTCATTGTGTATTGAAAATACTCCCAATACGCGGATTGGCGTGCGAAGCACGCAATGCACTTTGTATTGAAAATACTCCCAATATGGGAGTTAGCGTGCGAAGCACGCAATGCATTGTGTATTGAAAATACTCCCAATATGGAGGTTAGCGTGAAAAGCACGCAATGCACGGTGTATTGAAAATACTGCCAATTCGGGGGTTGGCGTGTGAAGCACGCAATGCTTTATGTATTGAAAATACTCCCAATATGGAGGTTGGCGTGCGAAGCACGCAATGCACTTTGTATTGAAAATACCTCCAACAATGGGGTTGGCGTGCGAAGCACGCAATGCATTTTGTATTGAAAATACTCCCAATACGGAGGTTGGCGTGCAATGCACTGTGCGTCGGCCGCTTCTCAGTGTTCAGTGTCAAGCTCACATGTGCGTCCTTAGCAGTGAACGTGTTACGCCCCATACCCCAGTCTAGCCCCTCCTAGAAAATATCATATGGGCGCCCATGACCAACTTATGTTAAAAACTGCTCGATAGTATAAGTTGTTACACAGGAATATACTGTCGTCAGAAATAATATTCTTCGAAGTCGTCTTCAACGACCTAATGGGCGAGGTCGCGGTCGAGAAACTTGTTGGGTTCTTACGGAAACTGATAAAGCGCTGAATAGCTACCCCCGTGTATGAAATATATTAGTATAATTTGTTTTCACGTCAGCCTCCAGCCCCTGCCCACGGGCTGCTTCGTTCCTCTTGCGAGTTTGCACTTCGATTCAGCGCCCTCGGATTATGTATACTGTTTCACTTTTTATGGTAATTATGGACAAACTCGCTTTTTATGGTTATTTTATCGTATTTTACGTTTTGATACGGTGAACACTATGAGAAGCGGCCGATGCACAGTGCGTTGCGTGCTTCGCACGCCAACCCTCATATTGGGAGTATTTTCAATACACAGTGCATTGCGTGCTTCGCACGCCAACCCCCGTATTGGGTAGATTTTCAATACACAGAGCATTGCGTGCTTCGCATACCAATTTTAAGCCTATGAGCTATGGACGCACATGTTTATCCGCTTTAAAATATTAGTGAATATTACGTAGAAAGGTTCAAAAATAAAGTAATTTCTACTCATTTAGGCTATAAATATAAAATAAACGGTACCAGGAACTGGCACATACTTTCTCACAAACATATTTAAATTATTAAACGTCACGGTGACTTGTAGGGTGGGGTGGGAGAGGTGATTTTGTATTAAAGTTGTTTTCCCATAAAAATCCATAAAATAACGGAAAAACCAACTTTTCTCAAAAACGGCTCGAACGATTTTGATTAAAATTTTACAGTTTATAGTACTATAGATCCCTAATCAAAATCGGACGACTGGTTTAGGCTCTAGGTTTGATAACATCCGAGCCTAAACCAGTCGTACGATTTTGATGAAATTTAGTATGGAGGTACTAATCCACGGTATCTCCAGGCATTTTTTTAATTTT
>JAGFPH010003616.1:68522-83355 GCA_018207615.1 Philaenus spumarius | reverse complement strand
CCTAGTTAAAGGAAGGGCCTATTGTGTAATATACAACTTGTGAACGGCCTTGTAAAACCATTATTATATGCTCCAATACAATAAACAATGGCCAGTCCCTAACGTTTATGCAAATTTTGAACTGCGAAGGTGGCTCGCCTATCGCGGTATTTTGTGCAACAACAAAAATAATAATTATGCAAATTAAAAGGATACGGGAATCCCTTCGCGTTTATCTTCGCGTAATTAACTCGTTCCGGAGCTTATCTCGGATGTTTTTGTCTTTTTAAAAGCAAGGTTACTTGCGTCTTGGGTTAATTATTATTTTGTAATGAGAAGAGTGTCCGTAGTATCAGCAGTTCGTGTCTGTACGTCTACCAATCCTTCTTGTTATTGGGAGATCCATTTTTCTCTAATCCATATATTATGTCCGTAAAATTTGTAGGTTATAGTGAATTAATTAATTAAAAAAGTTCCTAAGAAGTAAAACTTTATCGGTTCCAGAAACAGTTGATTTCATGTATTGTTCTCTTTGCATTTGATGTAAATATTATATTATCGGCTTTGAGGTTAGAAATCGTTTAATATGTACAATCTGTATTTTTACAATCCTTTTACTTTCTCACTAATACTACTGTATAGTATAGAGAAAGTATTATAGTGATCGCAAAAAATCGATGTTGAGATTTTTGAGGAAATATCTGTTTTGGGACCCCCTGAGTCCAAAAAAGTGGTTTTTACAAAATGTCTGTCCGTATGTATGTATGTCTGTATGTATACAAAGGTAGAACGAAAACTATTCGATCGATTTCAAACAAATTTGCACCAGACATGTCAAGTAGGCCTGTATAAATGCACGAAAAACGGTTTCAAAAATTTTGAAAAACAACCCCCATTTTGGCAAAAAAACCCAAAAAATCAGTTATTATTTTTTTATAAAAAAAACGCTCTAACGATTTTGATAAAATTTGGCTTATTTGTAGCCTTTAATGTACCCTACCATATGCAAAAACTGTATCTTTCTAAAAATTCTCTTTTAGTAAATAATAATAATAATAACTGATTTTTGGGAGTTTTTTGGCCATAAAGGGGGTTGTTTTTCAAAAATTTTCAAAACCGTTTTCCGTGCATCTATACAGGACTAATTGACGTGTTTGGTGTAAATTTGTTCGAAATCGATCGAATAGTTTTCTCTCTAGATAATAATAATAATAAAAAATCACCTCTCCTACCCCACCCTACAAGTCACAGTGAATCTGTTTAATAATTTAAATTAAAAAAATGTTTGTGAGAAAGTATGTACCAGTTCCTGGTACCGTTTATTAGCGAATTTCCATAGGAAAAATGAGCTATTGCAGTGGCCCTTATGGTGAGACCCAAGGTCGTTAGTAGCAAATGAGCACCGATCATGGTCCCCAGAACACGTTTTGGGGTGTCATTAAAATTCATATATATGTGTTCGCACTCTAGCGGCCGCATTTTAAGTCCGATTTGGTTCAAATTTGGTACACGTGTTGGTTGTCTATGTCGCTCGGACGAGTTCGTTAGCCAAAAAAAATCCAACAACCGGAAGTACGTTTTTTGACCGGAAGTAACTATTTTTTGAGATTTTTACTACGATAGTGAAATTTTGTTTTTTACGCGACCTTATAGCTCGCTTGGTTCCCCCAAAATCGACCAAAACGTAAAATACCATACAAGTACCCAGTTCGAAGCCAAGTAGTGCAAGCTCGCGAGACCACTAGGCGCAAACAAATTCTACTAATATATTGCGTACACACAGACAGCTGTTCAACGCCTTCGTGAGTAGACCTATTTCCCAAATTGTTGGTTGAAACCCTAAAACATAGGCCTATAAACTTAATTTTGGAAATTTGCTGAACTCACGTCAGCGGTCCAGAAGCGTGGTCGAATTATTTGTTCTGAGCTCAGAATCAAATTAGTCCTACAAACATTAAACTATATTTTAAACCATCACTAACTATCTTGGTCTTAATTATTGCTAGCTTATTATTAGCAAATTTGAGCTATTGCAGTGGCCCTTATGGTAAGACCCAAGGTCGGGAGTAGCAAATGAGCATCGATCATAGTCCCCAGAACATAAAGTTCGATTTGTTCCAAATTTGGTACTCATGTTGGTTGTCTACGTCGCTCGGGCGAGTTCGTTAGACAAAAAAATCCAACAATCGGAAGCTCGTTTTTTGACCGGATGTAACTATTTTTAGAGAATTTCCTACGAGAATGAATTTGTTTTTGAGTTTTTTTCTACAAATAAAAACGTTATTCTGCACATTTTGTTTTTTTACGCGACCTTATAGCTCGCTTGCTTCCCCCAAAATAGGTGAAAACGTAAAATACCATAGAAGTACACGGCTCAAAGCCATGTGGTGGATTCTACCGTGGGGTTGGCGTGCGAAGCACGCAATGCATTGTGTATTTAAGAGACTCCAAATACGTTGTTCGGCGTGCGAAGCACGCAATGCTTTGTGTGTTGAAGATATTCCCCACATGCGGAATGGCGTGCGAAGCACGCAATGCTTTGTGTATAAAAGATACTCCCAATATACGGAATGGCGTGCGAACCATTGTGCAGCTATTCAGCACCGTCGTGAATAGCCTTATTTCCCAAATTCTTGGTTGATACCCTAAAACATAAACTTAGTTTTGGAAATTTGCTCAACTCACGTCAGCGGTTCAGCTGCGTGGTCGAACTATTCTCTTACCATTTGATATAAATATTATATTATCGGCTTTGAGGTTAGACATCATTTAATATGTATGCATTTTTACAATCCTTTTTGTTTACTTACAGCTCAGAAACAAATTAGGCCTACTAACATAAAACTATATTTTAAACTATCACTCCCTTGGACTCTTGGTCTGAATTATTGCTATTTTAACATACTAGTTTGAACTTCTATTAATTTATAAATATAGGCCTACTGACGATGAAAATTGAGTGAATTTTAAAATTAACAATAATAACATAGTTTTGACTGAATTTAAAATATTTTGGACTAAAATCGTTTGTTTCAAGTAGAATTAAAATGTATGGTCTTTCTTTTTTGGTTTCCGAAAATGTATTTCAGGTCTTTGAGTAAAATATTAAATTATAGGCACTGTACATGTACCATGTTGACAATCCCTAACTTCGACAACAAATTAATAATTATTAAAATTTGTCCCCTATGCTACGTAATAACACAGTATAAGCGGTGCTTATGCGTAGACTGTCTATGGCGTATGCGACGGAGAGAGTACAAATGATTCTCTCGTTTTCTCCCACTGCGCGTACGAGTCGAACGATTATCCTATTATTTCCATTCAACTGCCGGTTAAAGTAGGGCAATGGGAAGCGTTTCACTTTTCGTCTGATATAGCCCAATTTTCCCTACCGCGCCTAAAGAAGTTTCACTTCAAAAAGAACCGACAAACGTAGGGTTATACCTTCACAAACCGAATAAATAAACACACAGACACGCAGATATAGTATTTAAAATATCCGATTGTCCGGTTTTACCTTGTGTAGGCGATTTCATTCTCTGCAGTTCATCCACAGATCAAACCTATTATACATAGATGTCTGACTGGAATAAGACAAAAGGTAACAAGCTTTCAGTATTGCAAGTTTAATAGACTAGTTCCTTTCCTCTCCGTAATTATCATTTCAACGAGAATCGGACGTACTCGTGTAGGTAAAACGGTCGTTTTGGGTATGTTGCCTGTTAATTTACAGATCATTGCGTTATCTCCTCTGATCAATTAGTGATTTGTAGAACGATTCTTTTCATTGAATCGAATCATTTGAATCGACTCACTTAAAAGAACCGAACAGTGGTTCGATTCATTTCATTGAATAGGATCATTTGATCATTACAGAACCCGAAACACAAGATTACGAATGCACGTTTCAACGATTCAAAAGTTCTCTGGTGCACTCGCTCTAACACAGAGCCATGGATGGTGCTCAAAGTAGGGGGACGGTAGTGGATGATAGTTACGTTTTCAGTCCAGCGTTGACCATCCGTCCCGCGCCACCACAAGGTCACTGACTGTACTCGGACCAATTTCATTAAAACCACACTGTACTATCGGAGTTTTCCCCGGGGTGCAGAAGAGCCTTAAACCCGTCTGAGGCAGTATTTATTTTTTTAACGTCCTGCTGTTTTGCACTTTTAAGGCTAATGAAGACGGGACCTACAGTTTTACGTGGAATCCGAACCACAGCCAACGATGTCTGTTAAGAAACCATTCAGAAAATTATTCGGGGTCAATGGGAATTGAACCCGGAACTTTTACATTGATGGTTGCCATGACGATCGATAAAGCTTTGACGCCTTAACAACCACGGTCATCCAATAAAACTCTGCTCCAATATTACACCTTTTGTTATCAAATACTGTTAGCAACACGGATTTCTTTATCAGATATTGTTCTGCGTTTGCCGAGTCTGACGCAATCCGGTAACAATCATCTATTGTTGCAGTCAAGGTCTGCACGGGTTCCTTTCTGAACAATGTTTCGTCGAAATATTAAAGTCATTGTTTGGTTACTAATTTGAAGACCTCCCTATAACAACGTTGTATATCACATTTTTCGGAATTCCAAGTTATTTGATGTTATAGCTTATTACAAACAAGTATTACAATATTAGTACTAAATAAACAAAAACGGGAAAATGAAGAAAAAACAAACTAATGGCTTGAATTGCAGTATAATATAACAGCGAGGCGAAAAGGGCGAGATAGGCAATTCGGTGGCAAGTTACTAAAGAGGTTTTTGTAGTCATGTTTCCAAGGGGGGCTACCCTGTAAGCCATATTGAATCTGATTCCCATAAGAACTATGCTATAGAATAAGTCATTTTTCCCGTTAATTCGTGGAATAAATTTAATAAACGGTATCAGGAAACTGACACATACTTTCTCCCTCAGAACTTTGACGAAAAGTACTATAACATACACTACCTTTTCATCAGTAGAATAATAATTCAAAATACCAACATTTTATATTTTTTTATTTTTAAGAGTAATTTTTCCATAAAATTCCATAAAATAACGGAAAAACCAACTTTTCTCAAAAACGGCTAGAACGATTTTGATTAAAATTTTATAGTTTATAGTACTTTAGGTCCCTAATAAACTATACAATTTTAATCAAAATCGTTACAGCCGTTTTTAAGAAAAGTTGATTTTTCCGTTATTTTAATGGTTTCTATGGGAAAATTACCCTTAAAAATCAAAAATTCACAAAAATGAGAAAAAAATGCCTGGAGATACCGTGGATTAGTACCTCCATACCTAATTTCACCAAAATCGGACAACTGGTTTAGGCTCTAGGTCTGATAACATCCACACACTTACACACAGACACCCCACAAACATACAGACAATAACATCACAGACAGTTATTATCACAGACAGTTGAACACACACAGACATCACTCCGAAAACCACTTTTTTAGGTTCAGGGGGACCCAAAACGGATATTTCCACCAAACACTCAAACTAGAAAATTTTGACGAATACAATACTTTCTCCATATACTATGGTATAGGGGGAAAAAGTAAAAAATTGGTTTCATTTTGAAGTACTGTCGTCATATACGGAAGTTGATTGCGGAATACATTTTCAAAAACCGTTTTATTGTTTTCATAAACTTATGATATAAATAGTAAAAAATAGTAAACTTTATTAATTTTTTACTCAGATACAAAAAGAGATATTGCAAAAAAACCTTAGCAATCAACACCCACAATCTATTTTACTTTAAGAAAAAATACACCTTTCGTTTGTTGACGAAAGTAACACAAAAATATGCTTAAAAGTGAAGATATGGTTAGGTTACTTTAACATTGAAATAGGTTTCCAACTTCGCCGTTTTGAATTTAGGGAGCCGAGCCTTAAGTCAAGCCATGGCCGAGTGGGTAGCGCGGGATCTTCCTGATCAGAAGATACCGAGTTCGAATCTCGGCTATACCTGCTGAATTTGCATATCTGTGATTTGAGGGTAGGAAGGCGGAAGTAAACCAAACGGTGGTTGGCTCGCTTCCAACCTGACGGGATATGACTGGTTACTCTCATAATATGGATGTTTTGCATATTTTTACTAAGATAGTTATGTATGGTCCTACGTATATATAGGTCCTATATATATATTGTTATACAAAATTGTTATAGTCTACTTATAATAAGCTATAAGATGACATCAAAATAAATAACTTGGGATTCAGGAAAATGCGATGTACAACGTTGCTATAGGGAGGTCTTCATTTTATTCCGTCAGTTTATTCTTGTGGCTATCAGCTCGTATAAAAGCTACGTGGGTTAGAAAATAGTATCGCGCATGCGCATTATCGTGTAAATAACTATCATTTTTAAAGGCACGTTTTACGTTAATAATTAAGCAGCTGTGAATAATAAATAACAGCTGATTTCGCTCATCATCTGTAATAGTCTAACGAAACCTAGAACCTAGCCTAAATATTACTTTGGGGTTATAAGAGAATGAAACTTGTTTTAGAGGTTTATCTAAAAAATTTAATGTAGGATATTATTCTGCAAATTTTGTTGTTTGCCTTATAGCTCGCTCGGTTCCCCCAAAATCGATCAAAACGTAAAATACCATAAAAGTACCCGGTTCAAATCCACGTGGTGTATTTTACCGTGGGGGCATCTCCTAGGCCGAGTTTCTACGCAGCGAGCAAAGCGAAGCTCATAACCCGAGGCAAAGCGAGTTTTTCCGTTGCGAGATTAACAAAGCAGCGCGTGAGTCGAAGCTGAAGGCTTAGGTGCAATCAAATTCTACTAATATATTTCGTACACACAGGCAGTTGTTCAGCGCCGTCGTGAGTAGACCTATTTCCCAAACTGTTGGTTGAAACCATTAAACGTATAAACTTAATTTTGGAAATTTGCTCAACTCATGTCAGCGGTTCAGCGGGGTCGAATTATTTATATAAAGGTAGGAAAGATTTCTTTATTTTGCCCATATGACCATCCCCTGAATTACCTCAGAACGTCCGCGCATTACAGAACACCCTGTACATAAGACGTGATATTTGTTAATTTAAAATTATCCATATGATAAAAATGAATTGCTGTTCCTTTGTAAGCGCATTACTTGAGAACGACTGAACCAATTTGGCTACTTTTTGTTTTAAAATGTTCGTAATAGTCCGAACTAGGTTTCTGTATAAAGAAAACTTTCAAAAGTTCCCGAAAAAGTTTCAAATTTGGAAAAACTAAACCGCCTCTTTTGTATGGACTCAAGACCATAGTGCACAAACACAGCTGTTCGTATAAAAAGCCTAGCAACAAGTCATGTGTTTACATTCATTTCCATAGCAACTTTATTCAGCATTTTATAATCAGTTTATTATTCTTCAAAACCAACTTTTTTAGGTTAGATTGACCAACTTAAAGCAAAGAAAAACAAAAATCAACTAAAAATACTTACTACATTTTAATTCAATTCAAACATTGGTTGTTACATAATATATATATATATATATATATAAAACAGCTGTGTTTGATCAAAAACTAAACATGATTTTAGGTTAGGCCTAAAATGAACCAAAACACGTTCATTTGCAACCAATTTAGAATCAGGTTTTTTACAATTCTTCACAACTATCAGTTTTTACTTTCTCACTATACTATAGTATAGAAAAAGTATTTTATAGTGATCGCAAAAAAAATCGATGTTGAGATTTTTGTGGAAATATCCGTTTTGGGACCCCCTGAGTCCAAAAAAAGTGGTTTTTACAAAATGTCTGTCTGTATGTCTGTATGTCTGTATGTATGTCTGTATGTATGTATGTCTGTATGTATACAAAGCTAGAGAGAAAACTATTCGATCGATTTCAACCAAATTTGCACCAGACATGCCCAGTACGCCTGTATAGATGCACGAAAAAGGTTTTTGAACAATTTTGAAAAACAACCCCCTTTTTGGCCAAAAAACCCCCAAAATATCAGTTATTATTTTTTTATAAAAAAACGGCTCTAACGATTTTGATAAAATTTGGCTTATTTGTAGCCTTTAATGTGCCCTACTATATACAAAAACCCGTATCTTTCTAAAAATTCTCGTTTAGCTAATAATAATAATAATAACTGATTTTTGGGGTTTTTTTGGCCATAAAGAGGGTTGTTTTTCAAAATTTTTCAAAACCTTTTTACGTGCATCTAAAAAGACCTAATTGACGTGTTTGGTGCAAATTTGTTCGAAATCGATCGAATAGTTTTCTCTCTAGCTAATAATAATAATATATATTAGTTAATCGCCTACTTTAATAAAAGTATACAAAGCTAGAGAGAAAACTATTCGATCGATTTCAACCAAATTTGCATCATACATGTCCAGTACGCCTGTATAGATGCACGAAAAAGGGTTTTGAACAATTTTGAAAAACAACCCCCTTTTTGGCCAAAAAACCCCCAAAAAATCAGTTATTATTTTTTTATAAAAAAAAGGCTCTAACGATTTTGATAAAATTTGGCCTATTTGTAGCCTTTAATGTGCCCTAACATATAAAAAAAACCCGCATCTTTCTAAAAATTCTCGTTTAGCTAATAATAATAATAATAACTGATTTTTGGGGTTTTTTGGCCATAAAGAGGGTTGTTTTTCAAAATTTTTCAAAACCTTTTTACGTGCATCTAAAAAGACCTAATTGACGTGTTTGGTGCAAATTTGTTCGAAATCGATCGAATAGTTTTCTCTCTAGCTGATAATAATAATATTTATTACTTAATCTCCAACTTTAATAAAAAAACTCTCCTACCCCACCCTACAAGTCACACTGAATCTGTTTAATAATTTAAATATGTTTGTGAGAAAGTATGTGCCAGTTCCTAGTACCGTTTATTTAGATTAGGTAAAAGCAAACAAAAGGTTTACTGTATAATCTATAAAGGTTTACAAACTATAAATCTAAATTTGTGTAGTTTTCTTAAGTAGCATAAAACCCATTTTGCAATTCGATTACTTAAGTCAATGTAATGAAATGGAATAACTACCCTTTAAATTAAATCAAGCAATAGCGAAGCTTTGGTCGGTCCACTAGTTTAATATAAATAGAAAAGATTCTGAAAATAACGTGGTTAATATTGTTCGGTTCTCCAAATATAAGACCACCTCCCACTGGTTGACCTTGACAAAAAAAAGCTGACCTATCAAAAGCAAAGGTTACTGAAACTGTTTACGGCACAGGATCTTGTGACATTTTGAGGTCTCTGCAATGCAGGATTTCAATTCGCATTGCCTACTCAATAGCTCGAAACCTCTTAAATCAGCAACTTTGTTTTCAACTCTGACTGGCCGCCATTTTCGGTAGGGTTAAGATAGAGACCTGTAATTTGCGACGTTCTTCTTCATTTATCAAGCCCTCTAAAATGAGGTATCAGTTGATGGACGTTTGTATTTAAGATTTTTGAGTTACCCTCTCAACCCCCCATTTTGGGGTAAGGGGTGAAATGGTCGGTTACACCAAAATTCATCTCCCTGTGTCATATAGATATACCCCGAAGCTGTATTTATTTCTACTTTTAATGCGCAAAAAAATCGATGTTGAGATTTTTGTGGAAATATCCGTTTTGGACCTCCTGAGTACAAAAAAGTGGGTTTTTACAAAATGTCTGTCTGTGTGTATGTATGCCTGTATGTCTGTATGTATGTCTATATGTATGTATGTATGTATGTCTGTATGTATACAAAACTAGAGCGAAAACTATTCGATCGATTTCAAACAAATTTGCACCAGACATGTCAAGTAGGCCTGCATAGATGCACGATAAACGGTTTTGAAAAATTTTGAAAAACAACCCCCTTTTTGGCAAAACACCCCCAAAAAATCAGTTATTATTTTTTTATAAAAAATCGGCTCTAACGATTTTGTTAAAATTTGGCTTGTTTGTAGCCTTTAATGTACCCTACCATATGCAAAAAAACAGCATCTTTCTAAAAATGCTCGTTTAGCTAATAATAATAATAATAATAATAAATGATTTTTTTGGGTTTTTGGCCATATTATTAGCAAATTTGAGCTATTGCAATGGCCCTTATGGTAAGACCCAAGGTCGGGAGTAGCAAATGAGCATCGATCATAGTCCCCAGAACATAAAGTTCGATTTGTTCCAAATTTGGTACTCATGTCGGTTGTCTACGTCGCTCGGACGAGTTCGTTAGACAAAAAAAGTCCAACAATCGGAAGCACGTTTTTTGACCGGATGTAACTATTTTTTTGAGATTTTTCCTACGAGAATGAATTAGTTTTTGAGTTTTTTCTACAAATAAAAATGTTATTCTGCACATTTTGTTTTTTTTTGCGCGACCTTATAGGTCGCTTGCTTCCCCCAAAATCGATCAAAACGTAAAATACCATAGAAGTACACGGTTCAAAGCCATGTGATGGATTCTACCGCGGGGTTGGCGTGCGAAGCACGCAATGCATTGTGTGTTGAACGTACTCCCAATATGCGGAATGGCGTGCGAAGCACGCAATGCTTTGTGAATTGAAGATACTCCCAATATACGGAATGGCGTGCGAACCATTTTGCAGCTATTCAGCACCGTCGTGAATAGACATATTTCCAAAATTGTTGGTTGAAACCCTTTTCATAAACTTAATTTTGGAAATTTGCTCAACTCACGTCAGCGGTTCAGCTGCGTGGTCGAACTATTCTCTTACCATTTGATATAAATATTATATTATCGGCTTTGAGGTTAGACATCATTTAATATGTATGCATTTTTACAATCCTTTTTGTTTACTTACAGCTCAGAAACAAATTAGGCCTACTAACATAAAACTATATTTTAAACTATCACTCCCTTGGACTCTTGGTCTGAATTATTGCTATTTTAACATACAAGTTTGAACTTCGATTAATTTATAAATATAGGCCTCCTAACGATGAAAATTGAGTGAATTTTAAAATGAACAATAATAACATAGTTTTGACTGAATTTAAAATATTTTGGACTAAAATCATTTGGTTCAAGTAGAATTAAAATGTATGGTCTTTTTTTTCCAAAATGTATTTCAGGTGTTTGAGTAAAATATTAAATTATAAGCACTGTACATGTACCATGTTGACAATCCCTAACTTCAACAACAAATTAATAAATATTAAAATTTGTCCCCTATGCTACGTAATAACACGGTACAAGCGGTGCTTATGCGTAGACTGTCTGTGACGTATGCAACGGAGAGAGTAGAAAGGGGGTTGTTTTTCAAATTTTTTCAAACTTTTTTTTGCGCATTTATTCAGGCCTAATTGACGTGTTTGGTGCAAATTTGTTCGAAATCGATCGAATAGTTTTCTCTCTCGATAATAACAATAATATTTATTAGTTAATCTCCTACTTTAATAAATCACCTCTCCTACCCCACCTACAATTATGAAGTCACAGTGAACGTGTTAATAATTTCAATATGTTTGTGAGAAAGTATGTGCCAGTTCCTGGTACCGTTTATTTGTTATTAATATAATATAAAAAATAAACGGTACCAGGAACTGGCACATACTTTCTCACAAATACATTTAAATTACTAAACAGATTCACTGTGACTTGTAGGGTGGGGTAGGAGAGTTTTTGTATTAAAGTTCGAGATTAACTAATAAATATTATTATTATTATTATTATCTAGAGAGAAAACTATTCGATCGATTTCGAAAAAATTTGCACCAAAAACGTCAATTAGGTCTTCATAGATGCACGTAAAATGGTTTTGAAAATTTTTTTTAAACAACCCGCTTTATGGCCAAAAAACCCCCAAAAACAGTTATTATTATTATTATTATTAGCTAAACGAGAATTTTTAGAAAGATGCGGGTTTCTGTATATGGTAGGGCACATTAAAGGCTACAAATAAACCAAATTTTATCAAAATCGTTAGAGCAGTTTTTTAATAAAAAAAATAATAACTGATTTTTTGGGGGTTTTTTGGCCAAAAAGGGGGTTGTTTTTCAAAATTGTTCAAAACCCTTTTTCGTGCATCTATACAGGCGTACTGGACATGTCTGGTGCAAATTTGGTTGAAATCGATCGAATAGTTTTCTCTCTAGCTTTGTATACTTTAATTAAAGTAGGTGATTAACTAATAAATATTATTATTATTAGCTAGAGAGAAAACTATTCAATCGATTTCGAACAAATTTGCACCAAACACGTCAATTAGGTCTTTATAGATGCACGTAAAAAGGTTTTGAAACATTTTGAAAAACAACCCCCTTTATGGCCAAAAAACCCCCAAAAATCAGTTGTTATTATTATTATTAGCTAAACGAGAATTTTTAGAAAGATGCGGGTTTTTGTATATGGTAGGGCACATTAAAGGCTACAAATAAGCCAAATTTTATCAAAATCGTTAGAGCCGTTTTTTTATCAAAAAATAATAACTGAATTTTTGGGGGTTTTTTGACCAAAAAGGGGGTTGTTTTTCAAAATTGTTCAAAACCCTTTTTCGTGCATCTATACAGGCGTACTGGACATGTCTGGTGCAAATTTGGTTGAAATCGATCGAATAGTTTTCTCTCTAGCTCTGTCTACATACAGACATACAGACATACATACATACATACATATAGACATACATACAGACATACAGACAGACCCTTTGTAAAAACCACTTTTTTGGACTCAGGGGGTCCCAAAACGGATATTTCCACAAAAATCTCAACATCGATTTTTTTTGCGATCACTATACTTTCTCTATACTATAGTATAGTGAGAAAGTAAAACAGCTTTGTAAAATCATTTCAGCGAGTTGTTCGATAGGAATAATGTTTTTTTTTTTTTGACAGGGTAAATGTTTAGACAAGGATTGGTTGAGATATTTTGTTAAACATTTGCTTATCCTAAGGTCTTGCCTTTATGCCCGCAGGATTGAAGACGGCTGGGGAGTGCAATGGCAGGCGGGAAAACCCAACGCCAACTTCCGGATTCGAACCTGACAGCTTTAAAACATAGTTGAAAAGGTAAGTCGTAAAAAAGACCATTTAAAACATTTCGAACACGCAGCTGACGGTTTAAACTATTTAGAAAATCGATTTTGAAAGATGAACAAACATTATTGCGATTTAATTGGTCTTCGGAGTGACTTGAAGTTTTTGTTAAGCCTTGAAAATGGGCATCTGTAAAGTGCCTGAAACGTCGGCTGAAAAATGGTGACCCGCAATCAACTCCTTTAAAAGCGAGTGTACGTCCGTACGTACGTGAGTAACAATAGAATACAACAGCTTATTTCACCCATCCTCTGTAATACTTAAACAAAACCTAGCGTATATTATTCTTTGGGGTTATGTTTACAACTTCTATCAGTCTTGTGAAGTTGGTTTTCTTAAAATATGAGTTAAAGAACTAAAGAGGCTATAATATGTTATAAGATTTGTTTTGAGGTTATGACATGAATATTAATACAACCTTTTATTATCAATAAATATATTCAGTTATACAAGTTTAAAGATATTCATTCGTTTAACTTCGGAAACATTCGTTATAATAATGAATATCCATAAACGTTTTTAACAAATAGTCCTACAGTTTTATACTCCTTATAATTGTACACATTTACGGAGTACCCCACCAGCATAAGTAGCCATAGATAAAGTTTGTTGTTTTTAAATTGTATTTTTAGCGAATTTCCATAGGAAAAATGAGCTATTGCAGTGGCCCTTATGGTAAGACCCTTATGGTCGGGAGTAGCAAATGAGCACCGATCATTGTCCCCACAACACGTTTTGGTGTGTCATTAAGGTTCACTGTATCAAAACGTAAAATACAATAAAAGTACCATAAAAAGCGAGTATGTCCGCTGCGAACGAAGTGAAGCTGTACATAATCCGAGGGCGCAGAATGGAGGTGCAAACTCGCAAGAGGAACGAAGCAGCCCGTGAGCAGGGGCTGGAGGCTGACGTGAAACAAATTATTCTAATATATTTCATACACGGAGGTAGCTATTCAGCGCTTTATCAGTTTCCGTAACAACCCAACAAGTTTCTCGACCGCGACCTCGCCCATTAGGTCGTTGAAGACGACTTCGAAGAATATTATTTCTGACGACAGTATATTCCTGTGTAACAACTTGTACTATTGAGCAGTTTTTAACATAAGTTGGTCATGGGCGCCCATATGATATTTTCTAGCGGAGGGCAAGACCGGGGTATGGGGCGTAACACGTTCACTGCTAAGGACGCACATGTGAGCTTGACACTGAACACTGAGAAGCTGCCAACGCACAGTGCATTGCACGGCCGTAGTGGGAGAATTTTCAATACATAGAGCATTGCGTGCTTCGCACGCCAACCCCATTGTTGGAGGTATTTACAATACAAAGTGCATTGCGTGCTTCGCACGCCAACCCACGTATTGAGAGTATTTTCAGTACACAATGCATTGCGTGCTTCGCACGCCAACCTCCATGTTGGAAGTATTTTCAATAAACAAAAGCATCGCGTGCTGCGCACGCCAACCCCCGAATTGGGAGTATTTTCAATACACAATGCATTGTGTGCTTCGCACGCCAACCCCCGTATTGGGTATATTTTCAATACAAAGTGTATTGCGTGCTTCTCACGCCAACCTCCATTTTGGAAGTATTTTCAATTCACAGGGCATTGCGTGCTTCGCACGCTAACTCCCATATTGGGAGTATTTTCAATACAAAGTGCATTGCGTGCTTCGCACACTAACTCCCATATTGAGAGTATTTTCATTACAAAGTGCATTGCGTGCTTCGCACGCCAACCCGCGTATTGGGAGTATTTTCAATACACAAAGCATTGCGTGCTGCGCACGCCAACCCCCCAACTAAGGAGTATTTTCAATACACAATGCATTGCGTGCTT
>JAGFPH010003616.1:39243-68512 GCA_018207615.1 Philaenus spumarius | reverse complement strand
ACCCCCCAACTAAGGAGTATTTTCAATACACAATGCATTGCGTGCTTTGCACGCCAACCCCCGTATTGGGTGTATTTCCAATACACCGTGCATTGCACGCTTCGCACGCTAACACCCATTTTGGGTGTATTTTCAATACAAAGTGTATTGCGTGCTTTTCACGCTAACCTCCATATTGGGAGTATTTTCAATACACGATGCATTGCGTGCTTCGCACGCCAACCTCCATGTTGGAAGTATTTTCAATACACAAAGCATTGCGCGCTGCACACGTCAACCCCCGTATTGGGAGTATTTTCAATACACAATGCATTGCGTGCTTCACACGCCAACCCCCGAATTGGGAGTATTTTCAATACACCGTTCATTGCGTGCTTCGCACACCAACCCCTCATATTAGGAGTATTTTCAATACACAATGCATTGCGTGCTTCGCAAACTAACCTCCGTATTGGGGATATTTTCAATACACAATGCATTGAGTGCTTCGCACGCCAACCTCCGTATTAGAATTATTTTCTATACACAATGTATTGCAGCTCATCCTTGAACTCTTGTAAAAAATAAAATAAGTAGGTATATGTAAAATCAAATCTCACATATAGTTTAAAACATATTTTAGTGCTAATCTCTTTAAAGAAAAATACCTGACTATAATTAATAATATACACGTTTTCCTTTCCCTGGGAGCTAGAGAGGGGGGGCGTGGACCCCCTATCTGCTCATGGGTATGGGCGCCCATGAAGTTGGTTGGAAGTCCATCAAGTTTTTAGTAATTCAGCCTTTTTTATCGGCGTTTATTTATTGTTATGTAAATATAAAATACAAGTTGATCGCAAAAAGATAAACACACCTTATAGCACTCGCGTCATGGTAGATAATTTACTCTCTGCGGTTTGCGGGCTGCCGGACGCGAACCTTTCTTTCCCAAATTAATATCTCTTGACAAACAATCGACTGTTGAAATAAAAAAAAAAAACGCGAATAAACGTCCTCTAAATTGCTTCGGACGTGACGCGCAGTCACGAGTCCGGGTAAACGTTTTTGTGTAATGGGTTTGATTAAAGTCCTTGGCATTAGCGAGACTTCGTGTGCACGGGTAATTGTCTTGGTCCAGGCGACCGCAGCGCAGGCGCAGTTTCGGATCCGTGTGAAACGACAAGGCCGATAGCTTCCGGTAGCTAACTTCAGTCACAATTATGTAATTATCCGTATTTTTTTAATATTATTTCTCAAAGGTGGTTTTTTTTGTCGCTAAGCTATATCTCCCTTAATTCTTTATCAAAATTAATGTTCCCCGCTATTGACGAAAAATAGACAAACAGCTTAAAATTCAAGTTTTCGTTGAAAATTTCATTAAAAACATTTAAGTGTTCTTAAGACCACACGGGATAAGTTTAAACTTCTTTGGCGATATCTAAAAAGCTAGTATTTTTATATAATAATGCATCAGAAATACATAAAATTAAAATTAAACAAAAGTAATTTTAGGTTAGGCCTAAACAGAAGAACCAACACATGTTTCTTGAATTACATTCATTGCCACAGCGACTAATAAAATAAAATAACAGATTGAGCCTATGACGTAGGACAATCTGTTACACTTATATTCACAACTCAAATGTACTAAATTACAATGCGATTGTGGCCTAACCGGTTAAAGCGCTAGTGTATGGTGACGGACTCTGCTGGTTCGAATCTCGGTAAGACCCAAACTTTTTCAAACAGATGGAATAGAGCGTTTCACTTTGGGAGCGTTTCACATTAAGAGCGTTTCACTTTAGGAGCGTTTCACTTTAAGGAGCGTTTCACAATATGCATGGTGAAACGCGTGACGGTAAAATCCGATTCAACCTTCAGCTACAAGAAAACTATATACTCTGCTATACGGACAAGTATTCATATTTTTTTGGACGTGGTGCGCCTATAGTTTTGTTCACACTTCAAACACTTTTATATTATACTTCTGATGGTTCCTAATGAAAGACGCCATCTATTGACAATCTGTTTAACTAACATGACAGCTGTTAGATATTTTATATGGTTCCTAATGAAAGTCACCATCTGCTGTATCTCCCTTAATTCTTCATCAAAATTAATGATTTAGCGTATTTTAAAGCTTATGTTCCCCGTTATTTGCGAAAGATAGGGAAACAACTTAAAATTCATGTTTCCGTTACAAACTTTATTAAGAAAAAGTAAATGTATGCGGTCGTGGGACCCCCGGCAGGAACGAAGTTCATCACGCCTTTTCTTCAATTCTTTTACCAGCCTTAACGGCAACATACACACATAATTTTAATCTTTCAATTGCCGTTTATTATTAGATTGTTTTTTATACAAATGTTTACTGTTTCCATACGTTTAATGTTATTATAATAAAGGTGTAGAATAAGTTATAACATCAAAGCTAAGATGGTAAACACAGTTAAATGTCCATTCATTCATTGTAAATACATTCAATAAACATAAAATGTTATTTCATACGTCTAGGCCTAACCTAAAATTCTTGCGTGTATGTTTAATTTATTTTACCTGTTTTAACGGCAACACACATACAATAATTTCAGGTTAGGCCTAGACATAAAATTACTTTCTAGGCCTAACCTAAAATTTCAGCGCTTGACGATAATATCTGAACTACGCCGGACGGAACCGATCGTCGCTGAATTTAAACTGATGAACCAAAACACATGTTTCTTGAATGTATTTACATTCATAGCAACCAATCTGGTAACGCTTTTTTCGTTACTCGTATTTTATATTTGTCATTGCCATAGCAACCACTCAATAACACTGTTTTCGTTACGCGTTACATTTTCTATTTGTTAACTCCTACCGCAACCCGCGTTAAGGTATTTCGTTCCAAAATGTTTATATTATACTTCATATGGTTCCTTATGAAAGGCGCCATATATTAACAATCTGTTTAACTAACATGACAGCTGTTAGTAAACCAACGTAACTAAATAAACGTAATTTACCTAACTAAATCAATGTACTATATCGGTTAAGTAGGCCTACTCTCCTAAGTTGCGAAATATTCCCACGGATCAGCTGGTCCGCTGTAATTTGTTTAGTGAATAAATTTATGTCCTGTTGAACGCCAAGAATGGAGGCACTCAAGAAGACTGCTTTGCGCGGAAACGTAAAAGAAATGGTTTTATTAGTAGTTAAAAACTGGTCGACCACTAGGTCAGTAGAGAGGCAAACAGAACCGTCTCACTGAGATGGGGTACGTGGTTTTAGGAGTGCGAAACCTCTTAACTCTTTCAAAACATTTCTACTAGTAGTTCTGTGAACAGTAGTAGACCTCGCTCGTTGAAATAACAAATGTGGTTTTGAGCTTAGGTTAAAAAATAGTGTGCCAGTAAGGAAGAAATTAGAAGGTTCAGCCAGTGAAACATTATTTTGCAAATCCCGCGATTTGCTTATCGTTTTGTATCGATTCTATCGATTTTTATCGATTTTTAAACAAGGCTTCTAGTTATCGTTTTTTTCTTTTCTTGTGCTTTAACTGCTAAAGAGTTTCTTTTAGAGGGCATTGTATTTTATTTAGGTTAATAATGCTTAAGGTAGCTAAAAATATCGCGTTATTGAGGGAAATAGAATTAAATATTTACATACTTAAATAACTAAAACATAACAATGTTTTTACAGTTCCATATCATATTCCAATATTATAAATAATAAAAAAAAAACAAACGATGTTAAAGCGTCGTGATAGTGATCTCAACCCATGTACCAACATTTTCCACGCTCATTTTTTGTATGTTCTTTATCGCCGCGAGGTTTCATTTGTTTCATCTCATTATGTAATTCAAGTAAAGCTAAGTCAAATAGTTTTATAAAATAATAATTTACAAGTATACAGTTCAATTCTTTGATTTATCCTCTGCACTTTCTTATAATAATATGTCATTTTTGGGCAAAGGATATATTCCTTAATTACTATTCAAAACAGGCCTAGTTTTGTTAGCAGTCTTGCAGTAGGAACATAAAAACCGGTGTTTTCAAAATAAGAAATTTGATATTCATAAATATTTTTATACAGTTCTATTTAGAACTAAATTACGAAACTTTTTTACATTTATGAAAAAATTACAAAAAATGTTTACTAGTTTTTATGTAGGCCAAAATTTGAACCTTTTCCTTTTTTTACTAAACATGGTTGTTTCTTGAGCTAATAACTTTGTTAATATTACTTCAATCATTTTTTTACTGGCATATATGAATTCTTTGAACATTTATCTCTAAAAAATCTATGGAACACTTTTGAATTGGTTTAGAATAAACGTATAAAAACATGGTTGAAATACAAAAACTTGGACGATTTTTAACAAATGTGTACTTTACGGCCATTTTGTGAGCTTACCGTTAGAGGTACGGAAAAAATCTATAATACAATTTTGTTCAAAATCTAATTTTCTACTGGCAAAATACTATTAGTTTTTAAATTCGACTTACGGTTAAGCCACAAACTGGCTTTGGAAAAAAAGCTTACACAGAGAGAAACGGTCCGGCCGCCATTTTTATTTTATTTAAGGGGTTAAAAATGAAAAATGGAAAAACCCGACTATATACATGGCTCGGGCTAGGAATAAAGAACATTTATGCAAAAAATCATTAAAATCGGTCAAGGCTCGCTGCCTTGTTTAGTATTATGACTAAACATACTTTTTTAATCAATATTTAGGAGAAATAAAAATATTTCGCTAGTTCGGAGCACTGATTTAGTTAGGTGATTTAATTATGTTAATTACTTTGATTCATTTTCGTTGGTTTATAAATAACAGTTTATTACGATTTAACGCTTTAAGTTGATTTAATTTGATTGATTTGAGTGATAGATTACACTTGCATATTATATAGAACGTAAACGGTCTAACAGCTGTCATGTTAGTTAAACAGATTGTTACTAGATGGCCTTTCATTAGGAATCATATGAGTACGATATACAAGTTTTTTTTAATCAATTTTTGAATTGATTAAAACATGAATTTTAAGCTGTTTGTCTATTATATGTAAATATTTGTCAGAAAAAAAGTTCTATACAATTTCTGAAGCAAAGAAAAATATTTTTTAAAAAATCTGGAAATTGGTTGACCGTGCAGGCCAACCCTAGAACTTCCCGCTTAGTTTGAATTTTAAACGCTTAAAAATTAGTTTATTTGTTAAAATACCAAAAAACGAAAATTTGTGAATTTTTAAACAACGATAACTTTTGAATGCGTCGTTCGATTTTCATTTAAAAAAAGCATTCTACGCAGTTTTTAAAGCACAAAAAGAAAATGTACAGGTTTATATTGATTGGTTGAGAAATCTGGAAGATATGTTAAAAAAATACAAAAAAATACCAAAAAACGAAAATTTGTGAATTTTTAAACAACGGTAACTTTTGAATGCGTCGTCCGATTTTCATTTTCAAAAAGGCAGTCGACGCAGTTTTTTAAGCACAAAAAATTTATACATGGTTTTATTATGATTTTTTCGCACGCTTTAAAGTTATTTTTAAAAAACATAAAAATTCAAAAAAAAAATAGGTTATTTTTTTTAAATTTCTTCGGATTGGCTAGATGGATTAACTCTCAAATCTAATCAGATCTAAGTTTTGATACACCCTTTCGAATGACATGTCGTATAATTCAATCGGTTGATTCGTTTTTGAGAAACTGTACGACAAAAATGTATTTACACACATACATCCACACACACACACGGTCGGAAATCTCGGCGGGAATAGTCAGAATGGCTTCCTGGGACCTCAAAACGTGGAGATTTAATGAAAACTCGACTTTCGAAAATCGGACCGAAATCAATAACTTCCCTTTATTGGTAGCGGGAAGTTAATAACTAAAAATAATACAACAAATACATTCAACTTCCTTAACTGTTGTCACATAACCTCAGAAGTTCTTTTATTTCCTCGTACAATACTGAAAATGTTTTGAAATGTTTCGATGCTACATGAGTTCGATAAATCGATAAGACCGTTATTAAAAATTTTGATTTAAAAACAAATTGAAAGATACAGATATTAACAACTCAGGATATTAGCAGGATATTATTAATACAGATATTAACAACCCAGGAAGTTTTACCCACTTTGTAATTGACAAATAAAATTTTTGAATTTATGTTTAATTTCAGTGGTGCCTTCTTCATTCAGGATTCCTAACTGACCATATAAATACTTGAGGTGGCCGAGCTTTATGTTGTATAAAGTGACTACCAGGTATAGGCTTAAGTAACAACTTATACCCGTGGCTTCGAAACACGGTCCAAAGTTTCGCCGCATAGTAATAAATGTTTATTGTTTTAGGGGTTGTTTTTACATTTTCACCCCTTAGCAGCACGCTATAAAATGATTTACATATTATATATGTATTTTAAGACATAAATGTACCAATTTCAAGCTCTCTATCTTAATGGGAAGTACAATAATTAATTTGGATTGTTACATTTTCACCCGTTAGCAGTACACTAAAAAATACATATATGGTTTACTTTTTATATGAAGAAAGTAATATCTTGTAAGAAATAAATGTACAAATTTCCAGCTCTCTAGTCTTAATGGAAGTATAATAATAAATATTTATTGTTTTAGGGGTTGTTTCAACCCTTAAATCTAAATTAATTCTAGCCTATGTCTCATTCCAGGTTAGGATCTATATGTGTGCCATATTTAATTCAAATCCATCCAGTAGTTTTTACGTGATTGAGTAACACACACACATACCCCGACAGACACCATTAGATTTTTATATAATAGTATAAATTTTTCATTTCCCCAAACTTAGAATAAAATATATTTACTGAATATATTTACCAAATTGTTGGTTGAGACCGTAAAATATATAAACTTAATTTTGTAAATTCGCTTAACTCACATCAGCTGTTGAGCTGCGTGATGGAATTGTTGAAAAGTTATAGTTTTTTTTCTCGTGTGTATGAAATTATTCTGCAATAAGAAACTTATGAAAGGAAGGCAGCTGCATTACAATAACAATTTGGTCAGGCGACTTTCCCTGATTGATGGAGATTGTAATAGTCAGTAGTTAATAGAAAGTAGCCGATGAGAGATTATCAGCGACAACGCATGCGCGTCCATAGCCTACTGTATTTTGCATCTTTGCCGATCGCTGTGCATGGTGATCTTTTTAATTGTGTCACCATTGGCATCTCAGAAATTATCGATTTTATGGCAAAGATTAAATGGGGCGGGGGGGACTTTGCATTAACTAATTTGAGCAATAAAACACAATATTAAAAATGTATCACATAAACCACTTTTTTTATTTATTTTCATTTAAAATTTTTAAATGGTGACTGCAGTATTTTGAAACCTATTATTGAATTAAGATGGTTATTAGCGAATGTCCACAGGAAAGATGAGCTATTGCAGTGACTCTTATGGTGAGAGCTAAGCAGGATGGGTCAATAAGCGCTCAAGGTTGCTAGAGTACAAAGGTTGACGCATCCCCGCCTCGCTCAGCAGGCCACAATTCCTGCTAGCGGGCGGGTATTTTGACGTCACTCAGTGACCTTGCACAACCACCTGCTCCTTGTTCCCCCGCGCGTTATTTTAGTATTTCAGTAGAATCACTCGTACCATGAGGTTGTATTTTGGTTCAGTGAGCACTGTTATTAAGTCTTATTTAGCTGAAGTTTTCTTCATTGCATATTCATTCCAACTGTATTCATTCCATATTCGAGAAGTGTAATCACTTACAAATAAATGCAAAATGACAAAAAATAATACAAACTAAATATTCGTTGTCTATATTATAAACACAGATATGCACTGTCATCATCTTTATAAATGCATTATTGTTAATAACCAATGAAAAATATAATAATTTAAAACTACATTAATATACCGCGATCTAAACGAATATTGTAAACATAAAATAAAAACAAAACTAAATGTAAAAATACGTTTGCGATAAATTAAAAGAGTGTTCTAAGGAAGTGATATTCTTTTATCACTGTGAACTAACATGATATATTAACTTGGAAAGTACATGTTATAAATAAATGTATTTAACATTCATGTACCATATAAAATTTGTAAAGTTACAAGGTATGCAAAGCTCAAGTTCATTTACAAAAATAATTTTACGCGACAGAATTTTCTTCTTGCTGTCTGATAAAAAGTAGCTAAATATAATAATGCTTAACAAAAGTAGTTTACTAAAACAACAGTATAGCCCAGTCGGCATAGGTTACAACTACCAGTAATCTGCAATACGGCTGAAAAAAAAATCGATTATCATTTTTTTTCGATTATCCTTAATATTTCGAGCTGGGATGAAGATAGAGGAAAATAAAAATACCACCGTGTAGGGGAGGTATTTTTCAACAAAAAAGGTCATATGTATTTATTTCGTCCGAGCAATGGTTTGTCTGGAAAAAAAAAAAAATTCGATAATGCAGGTATGTATTTTGCAGCAGGGGAAATCACTAAAAGGGGACATCTTATTCATATATGAAGCGTTGGCTCATTCTAAATTGGCCGAATTTTAATATATCGAAATGAAACTTGACATAGGAGTTAAAATATATATTTTAAACATTTATAGTGAGTCTCAGCTTGTTATCTTGAAAATTACCAGATCTAGGAGTCAATTTCGATTATCGATTTTACTAGTACCGGACTCACGAACTAATTTCAATCTATTCCAGTTTCGTCAATTTTTGGAATATCGACATCAAATTTGTTTTACAAGTTGAGTACACCAGTATAAATATTCTTAGTAAGTATGAACGATTTTTTCTTGTTATTTTTAAAAACGAGGCGCTTGAAAATAGTCTTCTGTTTTACCTATCTCGTTTTAACTATAACACTTTTGCATTCAACGACTCCATTTTCGACATTTTTGAACATATCGATTTAAAAATTGGTACAGAAGTTAAAAACACAATTGTTTTTTGCCACACTTATTTTAAAAACTATATTTAAAAAATTGACTAATCTGCAGCCGATTAACTCAAGCGTTTTGATGAAAAATCTAGAAAGGTCTGAAATTATACTTTTTTTAGTTACTTGTGCTTTGAAAAGTAAATAATAAAAAAGGTTTATACTCCTTGATCTTGTTTGAATCTATATATTTAACTTGTAAAAAAACTTTCAGGTTGATGTTTTGAAAATTTTCTAAACTGGAGCCGTTTAAAATGAATTGGTGGGTCCGTTACTCCTAAAATCGAGAAACCCATTAATAAGTCAAGTGGCTCTAGATCGGGTAATTTTCAAGATAACAAGCTGAGACTCGGCGTAAATGTTTAAAATATATATTTTAACTACTATGTCAAGTTTCAATTCGATATAATAAAATTCGGCCAATTTAGAATGTGCCAACGCTTCATATATGAATAAGATGTCCCCTTTTAGTGATTTCCCCTGCTGCAAAATACATACCTGCATTATCGAATTTTTTCCAGACAAACCATTGCTCGGACGAAATAAATACATATGACCTTTTTTGTTGAAAAATACCTCCCCTACACGGTGGTTTTTTTATTTTCCTCTATCTTCATCCCAGCTCGAAATATTAAGGATAATCGAAAAAAAAATGATAATCGATTTTTTTTTCGACTTTGGGAAATCGATAGACTGGTAAACATTTTTTTATGTTAATCTACATACTTTAATGTACTTATAAAAAAAAATCAGAAGTATTGCAAATTACTGGTACTTTTGGTCTAAATTGACCTTTACCGACTGGCCTAGTAAGATTGTAACAGATTGCTCAGTACTTTCTGGCAAAAGTAATTAAATCCTGTATTGTTTGTGTTTCAGAGTAAACATTTAATTTAAGCACAGTTTTTATATTTTCTTAGATATTAAAAAAAGAAGAATATTCAATTTTCCTAATCTTCCACATTTATGCAACAAACTATGAAAATAAAAAATCGTTTGTGATAAGTGAGTATTGTTTGCATTACTATTATGTACACATGCATGACAGTTGATCTATCTACAACAAAAAAACAAACCAGTAGTTGAAATGTTTATACATTTTGTATTTACTGCAGTTATACGAGTAAAGATATAAATTAATAAAGGAAATAGAGACATGATAATATAACAACAATCATGTTACATTGTACAAGACTATTACAACAACAAACATCCATACATCTACAAATACAAACATTATACAATGTGTACTGTGTGAGCAGATGCAGAGCATTGCTTATGCAGACGCCAGGGTCAGTGCGACACATCGGCCGGCCGGTCACCGAGTGACGTCACCGCACTTGGCTGGCTTGAACCACGAAAACGGTCTAATGCGTCAACCTTGTACTCTAACAACCTTGATAAGCGCTGATCATGGTTCTCAGGACACGTTTTAGGGTGTCATTGCAAATTTCATATAACATACTGTATATGTATACATGGAGACCTCCCTATAACGACATTGTATATCACATTTTTCTAAATTCCAAGATATTTGACCTCATGTTATAGCTTATTACAAACAAGTACTACAGATTAGTACCGTACTAAACAAACAAAAACGGGGAAATAATAATAAAAAATAAAATAAAACTCATGGTTTGCATTGCAGTATATAATAGTTCGACCACGCAGGTGAAAAAATTTCCAAAATTCAGTTTATAGGCCTATGTTTTAGGGTTTCAATCAACAATTTGGGAATAGGTCTATTCACGACGGTGCTGAATAGCTGTAAAATGGTTCGCACGCCATTCCGCATATTGGGAGTACCTACAACACACAAAACATTGCGTGCTTCGCACGCCAATTACCGTATTGGGAGTGTCTTCAACAAACAAAGCATTGCTTGCTTCGCACGCCATTCCACATTGGGAGTATCTTCAACGCACAATGCATTGCGCGCTTCGCACGCCAGCCCCGCTGAAGAATCCACCCCGTGGATTTGAACCGGGTACTTCTATGGTATTTTACGTTTCGATCCATTTTGGGGGAACCAAGCGAGCCATAAGGTCGCATAAAGTAGAAAAAACTCTAAAACGAATTCATTTTCGTTGGAAAAATCCCAAAAAATAGTTACTTCCAGTCGAAAAACGTGCTTCCGATTGTCGGGCTCGCAATATTTACACTATATCTCTTTCAATCATCAACTTCTACAAAAGCGAGTGTACGTCCGTACATACGTGAGTAACATATAATATAACTGCTGATTTTACCCATTATCTGTAAACCCAGTGTAGATTATAGTTTGGAGATATGTTTACAACTTCAATCGTTAAAATTTCTTGTGAAGTTAATTTTTTTTTAAATATGAGTTACAGAAGTAATGTATGCTATAATAAACGTTATAATATTTGCTTTGAGGTTATAAACTGTATAAAAATGCAACCTTTTATCATAAATATATTTGTTTATACAAATTTAAAGAAGAGATACCTATTCGTTTAACTTCGAAAACATTCTTACATCTTCGTATAACATATTCGATTATTAATTATTCACTATAATATTAATAACTTCTAAATCATTAGATCTATCAATATGAAATGAAAAGCAATTAAAAGATAGTATTTTTATATTTCTTTAAATATATAATAACGTATGTAAATAAAAATGTTTAACAAATAGGCATGCAGTTTTATAATCCTTATTATTGTACACATTTACCGAGTTAAAAATCCCCCTCAGCATAGTTAAGTAGGCCTTAATGTTGCTTTTTGAATAGTTTGTTTTTTACTTTCTCCACCCTATATATACGTAGTATATGGAGAAAGTATTGTTTTCGTCCAAATTTTCGAATTTGAATTTTTAGTGGAATTATCTGTTTCGGTGCTCCCTGAACCCGCAAAAAATGTTTAGTGGAATTATCTGTGTTGGTGCTCCCTGAACCCAAAAATATTTTTAGTGGAATTATTTGTTTTGGTGCTCCCTGAACCCAAAAAAGTGTGTCTGTGTGTTTTTTAGTGTGTCTGTTAGGATGTGTACAGAGCTGCAGACCATACCAACGGTCCGATTTTGATGAAATTTGGTATGTAGGTGTAGTTCTGGAATATCTCTAGGTGTTTTTTAAATTTTTCCAAATTTTGGATTTTTAATGGGTTTTACCCCCAAAATGACCAAAAAACGAGAGAATTTCTCAAAAACGGCTCCTACGGTTTTGATAAAATTTGGATTATTTGTAGCCCTTAATGTACCCTACCATATGGAAAAACCGCATCTTTCTAAAAATTCTCGTTTAGGTAGTAGTAGTAATAATAATAATAATAATAACTGATTTTTTGGGGGTTTTGGTCAAAAAGGGGGTTGTTTTCAGAATTTTTCAAAACCCTTTTTCGTGCATCTATACAGGCCTAATTGACATGTTTGGTGCAAATTTGCTCGAAATCGATCGAATAGTTTAAATAGTAACAATAATATAATATGGATGTGTGTTACATGCATCTAATATTTTCCATGGTTCCATTTTCCTACTTTTGCAATTCTAAATAACCACCTCCTATGCTACTCTTGGGAAGGTATAAAGTTTCAACTGGGAGAAAGTATGTGGCAGTTATCTGGTACCGTTTATTAAATGATGTACTGTATTTCTGATATGTACCTAATTAATCAGCCTGTGATTTTTCACGGGGAATTACTAGTTTATTCATATTTGCGGAAGCAGCGGGGAGGGGGGGTACCCATACTAATCTATCTATATAAAAGCGAAATGGCACTGATTCATTCATCAGCAGAACTAAAAATCTACTGAACCAAATGAGTTCAAATTTGGCATGCATGTTCAGTTGGACCTTTAGACGCGCACTAAGAACGGATTTTGAAAACATCCCAAAGATACGCCCAATATTCGCGTTTTTCTAGCGATTTTTTGCGTTTTCTCAGCTTTTTCGAGAACTAATTGGCAGAAAATGTTGAAATTTGGTACTTAGGTTCGTTTAAGGCCTAAAAGTAGTCTGTTAAAAAATGTTTGAGATTCTCCCAAAATTACGCCAGAAATAGGCGTTTTTGCATTTTTCCTTGCGTTTTCAATGCGTTTTTGATCATCCTCAAATTACGCCCGAACGGATTGGAATGAAATTTGGTATGTAGCTTCTTCTAGGGCCTTAGGCGCTCTCTAAGAAAGGGTATGAAAAATTTCGAAATTTTAGGAGGGATTTGGGGGGATCAAAGTTACTAAAATCATAATTTCAGATCTTTTATTATTATGACAATAGTGCTTTTATTATTTAAGATCTATATAGACCTATATAAAAGCCAAATACCACTCACTAACTGAACACTTCAAAAGATTATAATTACGTTAAAAAGACTGAAAATACTAACCACCACGGGCAACGCCGTACGTGTCAGCTAGTTATTAATATAGGTAAACCTTTCTGTTGACACGAGAATATTTCCTAGTGTTAACATGTCGACAGTATACCGTCACTCATATGCTGATTGCCGTGCTCCCTGTACACCTTTCATTTTGTATTCACTTTCTAGAAGCACCGATATAACCACCTCCGTACGAAAAAAACAATTAATGAAGGTAGTGGAGTAGGAAGTAGTTGTGATGTCATTGCACAACATACTATTACTGACCACTGTAATCCGATATAATCAAGAATTGATAAGCTCCCCTCGACTTTCTCCAAGTGTGGTCAAAGTACAGCTTGACTTTACCGATTTGGTCCGTTGGTGGGTCATTCCGTTTGAAATCAACCTGAGGTTTTAACCTTTATGTGTCAGATTCACATGATTTTGTATCTATATATAAGTTATATACAGGGTGACCTACGACCATATGAACAAATTTTGTCACGTTATTCAGCATGTCAAAAGAAACAAAAAATGTAATATAACATGTATCCTATCTCATTCCGTTTTCGGTCTGTCTGTCTGTATGTGTTTTTTACAAAATACTTAATATTTTTAGAAGTAGAAAAGATATTGATTTCAAACTTTGTACACCTATTTGTTGCGTAACCTTTTATAACTGTACGAAAAATTAGAACAATATTTTTAATATGTTCAAAATGGCGGCCGTTTATATTTCTTAAAGTCAAATATCTCAAAAATCGCTAACTTTACAAAAAAATTGCAAGAGACAAAAAAATTTACTTTTTTAATGGCAAACTCAATGGTTTTTTAAATTTTTTCTGTAGCTCAAAGGACAACAGAAATATTGACAAAAAAAAGGAAAATGTAGTTGTCAACAATACCCAGAATTACTCTAGAAACAAAATATTTTAAAGTTATTTTGAGCTAAAACAATAAGTTATTTGCATAATGTTCCGAGCACTTTCTGAGCTGATTCCACCAGCAAAAATAACGAAAAAAGTTAATTTATTCATAGGTCTGGAAATGCTTCGTTAGAGAGTTACAGCTAGCGAAAGATTTCACCCGTGTTTCAGATTACTCACAGAAACGAATCCCTAATGAAATATGTAGGGCGTTAATTAAGGTGTAAAATTTAAATGAATTTAATTTAATTTACGTAAACTGAGTATATAAATTTAATAAAATAAGTCCCAGTGCTGTAACTGTAGGAATTGTTAATACAGGGTGCCTTGCAACCATATGAACAAACTTTATCACGTTATTCAGCATGTGAATAGTATTAATATTAAATAATTAATAAACTACAAATTTTATCAAAAAAAGTTAAAACACAAAACATTTAGACAATTTTAAGACAAAGAACATGACGAATAATTTATTCTTATTGGGTGAAGGATAACTAAGAAAATTACATACAATTTAATTAATAATATCAATTATAGTAACAATTAAATAATAACTTATGAACAAATTAACCTCAAATGCAATGTATTGCACTTTGGTTTTAAAATAGGCTTACCAAACTAATAATGTTTAGCATTATTTCAATAATTTTACACCTTAAAATTTCTAAAGTAGCTGTTCGGATCAAAACCTTAGTAACACAAGTTTGTTTACATTCATTACCATAGCAACTAACTTGGCAAATTTAAAATTTGTTTATTATACCTCGCAACCAGCAGCGTTTTTAGGTTAGATTAACAAACAAATTAACAAATACAAACAAAAATCAACGAAAAATGTTTACTGTTGTATTATAATTGAATTAAAACATCTGTTGTTAAATATTATAAACTAAACAGCTGATTTGGATAAACACAATTTTAGGTTAGGCCTGCAATGAGTTCATTACCATAGCAACCAACTTATACACAGACACACAGGTGCACACGTTAAACTGTTTGCGTCGGGCGTCAAAAATACAGTCTGGGTCAAAAGCTTAACAACACAAGTTTGTTTACATTCATTACCATAGCAAACAACTTAGCAAATTTAGAATCAGTTTATTGTACTTTACAACCAACAGCTTTTTATAGATTAGATTAACAAACTAAAAGCAAACACAAACAAAAATATACGAAACATTCTTACTGTATATTAATTTAATTCAATCACCTGTTGTTACGTGTTATAAATAAAACAGTTGATTGTGTCAAAAACATAATTTTAGGTTAGGCCTAAAATAAACCTAAACACGTTTATTTACAGCCAATTTGACAAATTTAGAATCAGGTATTTATTCTGTACAGCTGTATTAGATTAGGTAAACGTAAACAAAAGGCTTACTGTAGTTTAAGTCTGTATGTATGTATTAACAAAAAGTCTGTCTGTATGTCTGTATACAAAGCTAGAGCAAAAACTATTCGATCGATTTCAAACAAATTTGCACCAGACATGTCAATTAGGCCTGTATATTAAAATCAGTTATTATTTTTTTATAAAAAAAACGGCTCTAATGATTTTAATAAAATTTTGCTTATTTGTAGCCTTTAATGTACGCTACCATATGCAAAAAACGCATCTTTCTAAAAATTCTCGTTTAGCTAATAATAACAATAATAATAACTGATTTTTGGGGTTTTTTGGCCATAAAGGGGGTTGTTTTTCAAAAATTTTCAAAACCATTTTTCGTGCATCTATACAGGCCTAATTTACGTGTTTGGTGCAAATTTATTCGAAATCGATGGAACAGTTTTCTCTCTAGCTTTGTATACATCCAGACATACAGGCAGACATTTTATAAAAACCATTTATTCGGACTCAGGGGTCCCAAAACGGATATTTCCACAAAAATCTCAACATCGATTTTTTTTGCGATCACTGTACTTTCTCTATACTAAATCTCCTTCTTTAATATCACCTCTCCTAACCCTCCTACAATAATTATGAAGTCACAGTGAATCTGTCTAATAATTTAAATATGGTTGTGAGAAAGTATGTGCCAGTTGCTGGTACCGTTTATTTAGTTACTAAGTGGGTTAGGCCTCGACTGAACCAAAATAAATAATGTTTATTGCTGATTGAGTAATCAGCTGTAGTCTCTAATATTTTCACTAACAATTTATTTAAAATTTTAAATCAATTATTAGTATTTCCAATTTGTAGGTTAGGTTTTTATTAAAGTGTAAGACCTGAGCCTTGCTGACTACACAACGGGTTCCAACGGCGCACACCGGGTTCCAACAGGGAGTTGGGGTGGGGGGGGGGGTTTGCGTGCGGACCACGCAGGGGTCTCCCATAGTAATGATGTATTTCTGATGTGTATCTAATTAATCAGCCTGTGATTTTTCACGGTGGCTTACTGGTTAGACTATAAACATAGGTTTAGTGTCAGTAAAACAAGGGTTGCAATTATAACCTTTACGTTATATGATTTTATACTAATTTAATCTGGTTCAAGTCCAAACATAACTCCATTGCCCTGCAAACTAAACGGTAAATTATGTACAATAGCAGTAAGTAGTTGAACGATGCGTGACAGCCAGGGAAAGGAAAGTGAATAAAATATACATTCATTACTGCCATTCATTATTATAATTAGGTGATTGTTGTAATTTCACAGACAATCATTTCAGTATCTTTAGTGCTCAGTCGACGGAACAAATATCAATCTATTGAATGTGGAATTTCAACAAATCATGGTGGTAATTCTCGAACCAAACCGTTCTGGCTTAGGGTATGCAATATCACGACGAAATAGTCCTCTTCAATCCTATTACTTTAAATGAGCAATTCTTGTATCTATCTTTGTATCTGTCGCGGATCTCGAAAACGGCTCTAACGAATTCAAAGAAATTTTGTATTCAGGTGTAGTTTTGATTTTTAAGTACACCCATATAGTTGCATTCCGTGTAAAAACGCAATTTTTTGAGAAAATCTAATTTAAAAGTTGAAAAATTTAAACATAGGTTTTTATGGGTTGCCATGTTGGTTACAAAATAACAACGAAATAGTAAATAAAGCGATCAAAACAGCTGTTTATAAACAAGCCAATTTATACTGTTTTATCAGCTGTTCATTGGATAGTTTTTAATTACTGTTAAAAAAATAAACGGTACCAGGAACTGGCACATACTTTCTCACAAACATATTTAAATGATTAAACAGATTCCCTAAGACTTGTAGGGTGGGGTAGGAGAGGTGATTTTTTATTAAAGTTGGAGATTAACTAATAAATATTATTATTATTATCTAGACAGAAAACTATTCCATCGATTTCGAACAAATTTGCACCAAACACGTCAATTACGTCTTTATAGATGCAGGAAAAATTGTTTTGAAAAATTTTGAAAAACAACCCCCTTTATGGCCATAAAACCCCCCAAAATCAGTTATTATTATTATTATTAGCTAAACGAGAATTTTTAGAAAGATGCGGTTTTTTGCATATGGTAGGGCATATTTAAGGCTACAAATAAAGAAAATTTTATCAAAATCGTTAGAGCCGTTTTTTTATAAAAAAATAATAACTGATTTTTTGGAGGTTTTTTGGCCAAAAAAGGGGTTGTTTTTCAAAAATTTTCAAAACCATTTTTTGTGCATCTCAACAGGCCTACTTGAAATGTCTGGTGCAAATTTGTTTGAAATCGATCGAATAGTTTTCGCCATTTTGCCAAAAAAAAAACACCCAAAAATCAGTTATTATTATTATTTTTAGCTAAACGAGAACTTTTAGACAGATGCGGTTTTTTGCATATGGTAGGGTACATTAAAGGCTACAAATAAGCCAAATTTTATCAAAATCGTTAGAGCGTTTTTTTTATAAAAAAATAATAACTGATTTTTGGGGTTTTTTGCAAAAAAAGGGGGTTGTTTTTCAAAGATTTTCAAAACCATTTTTCGTGCATCTATACAGGCCTAATTGACATGTCTGGTGCAAATTTGGTTGAAATCGATCGAATAGTTTTTTCTCTAGCTTTGTATACATACAGACATACATACAGACAGACATTTTGTAAAAACCACTTTTTTGGACTCAGGGGGTCCCAAAACGGATATTTCCACAAAAATCTCAACATCGATTTTTTTTGCGATCACTATACTTTCTCTATACTATAGTATAGTGAGAAAGTAACAAGCTAATTTATACTGTTTTAGCACGTTGGAATTAGAATAAATTGGGCCTGATTTAATATTTATTTTGTCAAAAAAAAAGGTAAACTTGGCAAAGATGGATAAATTCGTATAATCAATTTTGTAATATAGGCCTGGCTCGTTTCTAAAACATAGTATTGAGGTTATGTTAATCCTTCAATAATTTTTACTATATTTAGGCCTGGTTTCAAAACTTTAGTTGACAGAAGATAGTAGAACTAGGACTAAAATCGTAATGAAAGCCTATCACGTTTCTAAATCATGTATTTGACGTTATAATTAATCTTGTAATTACTGTTAATATATTTAAGCCTGGTTTCATAATTTTATAAACCTACTAGCTGGCCCGACCCGGCTTTGCACGGATAGACAAATCAACCTGATACTAATAATTAGCCCAAGTGTTTTAGTTCATTGTAAAAAAAAAAAAAATGTTCATTGTAGGACTAACCTAAAATTAATTATATTCAGTTTTTGATCCAAATCAGTTGTTAATCAAAATCAGCTGTTTTACGCTTTTCATACGAACAGCTGTTTTTTGTGCCCATGATAAAATCAAAAGAAATCTTTCTTCTTCTTCCTTAAGATTGACCTTCCATAAGATTAACATTGAAACTTTGAGGGCCACTGGGGCGTAGCCCTTATCACTAAGGGGTATGAAAAATAGATGTTAGCCGATTCTCAGACCTACTCAATATACTCACAAAATTTCATGAGAATCGGTCAAGCCGTTTCGGAGGAGTATGGGAACGAACATTGTGACACGAGAATTTTATATATAAGATGTACAAACGAGCCAAAGATTAACGAGATTCTTTAGCGAATTTTTCAACTGCGAGCGAAGCGAATCTACGAGCCATCTACGGCCATATGCGTCAAGACCTAATTGTCGTGTTTGGTGCAAATTTGTTCGAAATCGATAGAATAGTTTTCTCTATAGCTAATAATAATAATATTTATTAGTTAATCGCCTACTTTAATAAAATTATACAAAGCTAGAGAGAAAACTATTTGATCGATTTCAACCAAATTTGCACCAGACATGTCCAGTACGCCTGTATAGATGCACGAAAAAGGGTTTTGAACAATTTTGAAAAACAACCCCCTTTTTGGCCAAAAAATCAGTTATTATTTTTTTATAAAAAAACGGCTCTAACGATTTTGATAAAATTTGGCTTATTTGTAGCCTTTAATGTGCCCTACCATATACAGAAACCCGCATCTTTCTAAATATTCTCGTTCAGCTAATAATAATAACTGTTTTTGGGGTTTTTTTTGGCCATAAAGCGGGTTGTTTAAAAAAAATTTCAAAACCATTTTACGTGCATCTATGAAGACCTAATTGACGTGTTTGGTGCAAATTTTTTCGAAATCGATCGAATAGTTTTCTCTCTAGATAATAATAATAATAATAATATTTATTAGTTAATCTCCAACTTTAATAAAAAAACTCTCCTACACCACCCTACAAGTCACAGTGAATTTGTTTAGTAATTTAAATGTATTTGTGAGAAAGTATGTGCCAGTTCCTGGTACCGTTTATTTAATTACTGTTAAAAAAAACAAGCTAATTCATACTGTTTTAGCACGTTGGAATTAGAATAAATTGGGCCTGATTTAACATTTATTTTGTCAAAAAAAAGGTAACTTGGCAAAGGTGAATAAATTTGAATAGTCAATTTTGTAATATAGGCCTGGCTCATTTCTAAAACATAGTATTGAGGTTATGTTAATCCTTCAATAATTTTTACTATATTTAGGCCTGGTTTCAAAACTTTAGTTGACAGAAGATAGTAGAACTAGGACTAAAATCGTAATGAAAGCCTATCACGTTTCTAAATCATGTATTTGACGTTATAATTAATCTTGTAATTACTGTTAATATATTTAAGCCTGGTTTCATAATTTTATAAACCTGTGTACAAACCAGCCAAAGATTAACGAGATTCTTTAGCGAATTTTTCAACTGCGAGCGAAGAGAAGCAGCCATCTGCGGCCGAAGGCCGAGGTGGGGTTGGGACGCGAAGCGTCCATGGGCAGAGCCCCTAGTATAACTTATCTTTCATCGAATTTTCAAGATAATCTTTTGCAATTTGCTGGAAGTCGTTCTTGAACATCTTATTATAATTCATATGTGAAAAAAATGTAAATTTTAAATTTTTATTAAAGATATTGTTTTTTGCTTATAAAACATGATTTTCAGTCGCGTCACGTGACAGCAGTTAAACCTCTTGTTACCTTCTAACTGTACATCGGAGCTTTTTGCAAATTTAAATGCCATACGCACAAGGTCGTGTAAAGAAACAAAATGGCCAGAATAATATTTTACATATATATATTTTTTTGTTTGTAAAACTTTAAAAATGTTTCATTCTAGGACTAAAAGTCTAAAAAAAAAATAATTACTTCCGGTCAAACAACGTGCTTCCGTTTATTGGATTGTTTTTGGCTAACGAAATCGTCCGAGCGGCCTAAACAAAGAACGTGTGTACCAAATTTGGACCAAATAGGGTTTAAAATGCGGATGCTAGAGTGAGAACACAAAAGGGTGGTTATAAAGTCCCACCCTCCCACTTTAACTTTTGTGTTTGTTAAAACAAACAAATATCCTTTGGGGAACGATACTAACTTAGCCCAAAGTATCTTTTGAAGCCATCGGAAATTTTGAGTGTCCCCTAAAAATGGGGGATTTGGGGGCAACTCAAAATTTTTAAACGGGAAGCATGGTCATTTGATATCTCATTTTAAAGGTCTATTTAAGACTAGGAAAATTACGTAAATAAAATAAAAATCGGACCACCCAAAACAAAATGGCGGCCCTAAACGTGTTGAAATAAATCGACTTAAAGTTGCTAATATCTCGAAAAAGAAGCGTTTTTAGAAAACATTCCAAGACACAAAAAATGTTTATTTCAAAGTGCTTGACCACAAAATGTGCTTTCAAATCGATTTCGTAAATTTAAAATTTTCTAAGATGTAGGAGTCGACTTACAATTTACGAAATCGATTTGGAAGCAATTTTTTAGGTGAAGCACTTTGAAATAAAAATTTTTTGTCTATTGAAATTTTTTCTAAAAACTCTTCTTTTTCGAGTTATTAGCAGCTTTAAGTCGATTTTGATTTTATTTATGTAATTTTCCTAGTCTCAAATAGACCTTTAAAATGAGGTATCACATGACCATACTTACCATTTAAAATTTTTTAGTTGCCCCCAAAATCCCCCATTTTTTAGGGGACACTCAAAATTTCCGATTGTTTCAAAAGATACTTTGGGCTAAGTTAGTATCGTTCCCCAAAGGATATTTGTTGGTTTTAACAAACACAAAAGTTAAAGGGACTTTTAAGACACCTGGTATATAACAAACTTCGATTGAAGTTGATGCAGAGCCAGCTATAGTATGTACAGTTCTTTTTTAGGAAGTGGAAAAAACATCGATTTTTGTCTCATAATATTAACACGAGAGTTATTAAATTAATAACTCAAACCAGATCTTGAGTTATTAAAATAGTCCGGATGGCTCATATTATATAGATCAGTATAATTTTGTACAAAATAAATAAGTACACCTACATCCATCTTGCCACCAAAGTAATCAAAACTCAAATGGTGTATAGTACTCGCACCTCCATAAAGAAACATGCATTTGATTTTTATAAAAATCCCGGTCGTACCGATCGGTGCAGTGTGCGCGTAGCTTTATAGATCGTCTTTTCTACTAATCGAAATTCGCTAATAAGACCGGCATTAGTAAAAACGAAAGTGTTTGAAAATGATATTCTAGTCGTGCTCGAGCGCTTCACCAATGTAGTATTCTAGGCCAGGCTTCTCAAGGTTGGCACAGTTCACTCCATTCCATGCTTTTACTCGCGTCTTAGGGCGAAACTATAAGATAAAACTACGGCAGTTTGTACACTAGGAAATTATTTTGTTAAACCGTAAACACGGTGAAAATACGCGGGTACACTAGCAGCCCTATAGCAGATAAAACAGCTGATTCGGAGGATCAAAAGCTTGAAACATACGTTTGTGAAATTCATTTACGTTCATTACCATAGCGACCAATTTAGCGAATTTACCTAATTATGTAACAACTGTACACGGCAAATTGTTGTTTAGTGCAAATTTTGTACACAGAATTTTGTGAAAATTTATTTCAGTAAATGTCTCATTACTCATTTATTAGCCGATTGTAGCAATTAAAGTATGATTTTGTTCGCCTTAAAATTCTACATTTTTTATTACCGGTAACATTGTTTTATAAAAATTACGGGTTTCGTGAAATTTAACATCGAATATTTTAAATGGCCGCCATCTTGAAACTGTTTAAGATATAGTAAAGAAATTGTATACACTTGTTTGACCTACCAAGGTGCACGTTCGTGCCAAATTTGAAGTTTATATCCAAAACAGTACTCAAGTTATAAAATAATTTGTAAAAAACACAAACAGACGGACTGACAGAAAACTAGGCATTTCAGACCCATATTTATATGACGTTTTTTGATTGTCCTCACCTAAGGAACAAATACACAAAATATTTCCAGGGAGTTTGTAAACACCCTGTATACAAAAATAAATCATTCACGCTATAAACCTACCTATATGGCCCTACCGTGTATGCGTCAGGATCAAGGATACCGCACGCCCAACACCTTATTTCGGTCCAAGTGCCTTTGTCCGAATCATTCTTAATTTCGGTGGAAATATCAGCGTATACAATACTGTAATCTGTTTTCATTTGCTTCGCCACGAGTCGCCGCGGGGGTTGGTGGTCGAAGCGAGAAAATATATTTTGTCATCTATATATATAAAATTCAATGTATGTCCGTCTGTTTGTACGTTTGTCTGTTTGTATGTTTGTCCTTTATGCGTTACCAAACCGTCCAGCCGATTGCTTTGAAATTATGCATAGTAACACAGGTTAACCCTGGGAAGGTTTTGGGCCATTTACCGAAGTCCTAGGACATTAGGGCTACGCCCCAGTGGCCCTCAAAGTTTCAATGTTAATCTTATGGAAGGTCAATCTTAAGGAAGAAGAAGAAAGATTTCTTTTGATTTTATCAGGGGCACAAAAAACAGCTGTTCGTATGAAAAGCTTAAAACAGCTGATTTTGATCAACAACTGATTTGGATCAAAAACAGAATATAATTTTAGGTTAGGCCTACAATGAACTAAAACACCAATTATTGGGCTAATTATTTAAGATATATAAAAGCCAAATACCACTCACTGACTGAACACTTAAAAAGAATACAATTACGCTAAAAAGACTGAAAATACCAACCACCACGGGCAACGCCGTACGGGTCAGCTAGTAAAACTTAAAATATAGATTTTCTGAAATACCGATTTCGATTACTCAATAAATTTGTGTTTGGGTTTAGTGTTTTTATCGCCATCTCGTAGCCTGTGTGTCACAACAAACCTCTGTGACGTTATCTCGTTCCACGTCCATTGACTCGACGATAAACCTTCACACCGGTCGGCGATAAACACAGTGAAAGCCTGTAAGGCTGACTTATTGGGAATTATTAATTTAAGCCGACAATTCAGATTTTACGCAACGAAAAAGTGTAATAAATTGATTTCATAAGGATTGTGGGTTTAATTAAATAAATTGTATATAGGCCTAATTAATTTCTTGAAAATAATTTATATTTCTTTGTTGTTAGCTCTACATATAAAAGGTTTTGTCCTGACTGAATTATTGACATAAAATCTACGTAGAGCAAAATCTACTTGAGATACAAATAGAACAATTTAAAGCTATTTTCTTTTGGGGACATGGACGCACGCTCGGAAAAGATTTTGCAAAACATTGCATTTTAAAGCGTAAAAATTCGTATGGGGACATAGACGCGCAATAAGAATTTTGCAAAACTTTTATTTTAAAACGTAAAAATAATGAAAATTCAGTTGTTCACTACCAGCCCTACATCAGATAAAACAGATGTTCGGATTAGAAGCTTATCAACACATGTTTGTTTACATTCATTAACATGGCAAACAACTTAGCAAATTTATAATCAATTTAATATTCTTCACAACCAACAGCTTGTTTAGGTTAGATTAACAATTTAAAAGCAAACAAAAACAACAAACAAAAAGTAAATGTTGTGGGACCCCCGTTAGGAACGAAGTTAGGTAAAATAAATTAAATATAGGCTATACACAATCATTTTAGATTAGACCTAGACTGATGAACCAACATTTTATGTTTATTGAATGTAAATCAGCGCTTGACGATAATATCTGAACTACGCCGGACGGAACTAAAGTCTCTTAATTTAAAATTGATGGACCAAAACACATGTTTTTTTTAATGTATTTCCATTCATTGGCATAGCAACCAATTTGGTGACGCTTTTTCGTTACTCGTATTCTATATTTGTCATTGCCGCAGCAACCAATTAATAAAACTTTTTTCGTTACGCATTATATTTTCTATTTGTTAACTCCTACCGCAACCCGCGTTAAGGAACTTCGTTCCAAAATCAACGATAAATGCTTACTGTATTATAATTTAATTCAAATATCTGCTGTTACATAATAGAAATAAAAGCTTAACACAACTCGGATCAAAGCTGAACGCAATTTGGATCAAAGCTTATCCCTTTCAGACCTGGTGTGTACATTTGTACACATTAACTTTAAAGCCTAACTAATAATCCTTATTTTCATCAATTGCAGTTCTACATTTGAATACATTACTGTTTCATATTTATGAAGACCTAGTCAGCTGTGGTGACAATAAATTGAAATAGGTTTAGTTATTTATTGTGAGATCAGCTGTTGTTTTGCTTTCTTGTGTTTGTGAAGTTTTCAGTTCTTTTTGACCATTTAAATGTGATTACATGGCTAATTGATAAATATTTACAGATTCTTTAAAGCTTAAATAGTTATTTAAGTGCTTTTCATCATAAGTTTTTTTTTTTATATGTATTATCTTCAAAACAATTTATGTGTACAATTTTGACCATTGGGTTTTCACTGTCGTACAATATTTCTAACCTCAAAAATGTATTTATTTTATTTATTATTTTTATAACCTCAATAAAAGTTTATGTTACGTGTATTTAGAAATAAAACATTATTGAACAAAATTTAGGAAGATGAATGGACATAATAAAGACGTTTTCAATATTAATTGCAATGAATCGCAAATAGCGAAGGGACTTACAGTACTTTAAGATTTTGATCTCTCAGAAATGTTACCACCTACATTATATTTCAAAAAATATATTCCAGATGAACTCTATTCACTAATGGCTGAAATGACAAAACATTTTTATGCCCTTCAAAATAATAAAATTAATTTGTGCGATCAATGTGATTTGTGTGAAATTGAACAAAATACACATTTCTATGACAAATTACTGCACGAGTTTTAAAATAAAAAACAAAAAATTGAGCTACAAATGACGATTGCTTGGGCTCAAATGTTCCAAATATTTTTGAAATCCTTTCAAATGTTTATCGCAAACTGTAAAAGTGTATTAGATACTTACAGTGCCTCAGGTCAAAATTGTTATTTGGTTATCAATAAACGCAAAATTCTAATTAAAGAAAAAAACGAAAACAAGCATAATTTGGCCCAAACGGTTAAAACTATATCTAAACCCCTTTAAATGTTTGATACTAAATACACACAAAAATTTTGAGTTACAGTATTAAAAAAACCCAAAAATGAAGTTATCAATCAATAAACGGTACCAGATAACTACCACATACTTTCTCCCAGTTGAAACTTTATACCTTCCCAAGAGTAGCATAGGAGGTGGTTATTTAGAATTGCAAAAGTAGGAAAGTGTTACCATGGAAAATATTAGATGCATGTAACACACATCCATATTATATTATATTATTATTATTATTTAAACTATTCGATCGATTTCGAACAAATTTGCACCAAACATGTCAATTAGGCCTGTGTAGATGCTCGAAAAAAGGTTTAGAAAATTTCTGAAAAACAACTCCCTTTGTGGCTAAAAACCCCCAAAAATCAGTTATTATTATTATTACCTAAACGATAGTTTTTAGAAAGATGCGGTTTTTTGCATATGGTAGGGTACATTAAGGGCTACAAATAAGCCAAATTTTATCAAAATAGTTAGAGCCGTTTTTGAGAAATTTAGATTTTTCTGGTTTTTTGGCAATTTTGGGGGGTAAAACCCCTCAAAAATCTAAAATTTCGAAAAATGAAAAGAAAACGCCTGGAGATATTCTAGAACTACACATATATACCAAATGTCATCTAAATCGGACCGTTGGTATGGTCTCCAGTTCTGTACACATCCTTACAGACACACGGACAGACATCACCAAAAAAACACTTTTTTGGGTTCAGGGAGCACCAAAACAAATAATTCCACTAAAAATATTTTTTGTTCAGGGAGCACCAACACAGATAATTCCACTAAACGTATTTTTGTGGTTCATGGAGCACCAAAACAGATAATACCACTAAAAATTCAAATTCGAAAATTTGGACGAAAACAATACTTTCTCCATATACTACGTATAGGGTGGAGAAAGTAAAAATGCGAAAATTGTACGTAAATAAGCAAACAATGTGCTATAAATAACTATTTTAGAGTCCGAATGGGTTCTTAAACCTCTTAAAATGTTTATTGTTTATAATAGTAACTTAAATGCAAAATTGTATGTAAAAACGCGAAAATTGAGTTAAAAATTACAATTTCTCGTGCCTACATTTTAAAAATTACTTCTGTAAGGTCTCCAACTAACGCTAGCCAATTAACTCTGTTTAATAAAAAGTTAGGTTCGACAAAATGGTTAAAAAAACGGCTTTGTGGTAAATGTATGTTTGTGATATGTGAATAACTTTTATTTATAGAGATGGACATTAAATTGTCAATAAACGACAGATTTTATGATTTAATCTCCTAAAATTATACATTAAAAAATGGGCTCCAACCTTTATAGGTCAAAAATAATGTTTTTCAATAAAAACTCCGTGTTTTTACTGAGTAATTTTTTTTAAACTTCTAAAAATAATCGATATTTATGGTTTTAATAGGTAAATTAAGTCCAATTTGATTGTTATTGTTGTTTTTGTATTGCTATAGCAATTTTAAAAATTTTGTTCTGTAAAGTTAGCGGTTTTAGAGATGTTTGACATTATAATTTTTAAATGGCCGCCAAAAATTTTAAATATTGGTCTAACAAAAAGTATCCGATATTTGATCGGATTACCTTATAAATATGTGTTATATAAATACGAAATTGTGTGTAAAAACCCAAAACTTCAGTTTAAAATTATGATCTCTCGGACCCAAATGGTCACAATTACTTCCGTAAGGGCTCCAATTAACGCTAGAGTATAGGGAAGAAGATATAGAACCGATAGTTTTGATAAAAAGTTTGATTTCACGAAATGGTAAAAAAAATCGGCCTTGAGATAGATTTGTTTTCGTGAAATATGAATATTCAAAACAACATTAAATTGAACTTTAATATATTGAAATGGCCCCTTCTTTATAATTTGATCTGTTTAAGTATACATTAAAAAAGGGGTCCCACCATTTATAAGTAAAAAAATAATTTTTGAAATAAAAACCCCGAGTTTTTTTACTGTTTGAGTGATTTTTTAAACTTATTTTACCGCTATTTTGGGTTTGAGTCGGTAAATTAGATCAAATTTGATTATTATTGTTGTTTTTTTATTGGTATATAGACAGACCATGATTTTTTTGTCGAGTTGTTAGCCTATTATTCGGTTATCTTTTGAACTACGTGAAAAATTTTTAAAAACCGTTTTGTTTGTTATTAAGAAATTCTTTTTTTTTTTTTTTTTTTTTTGTAAAGTTAGCTGTTTTAGGGATTTTAACATTAACAATTTTAAATGGCCGTCATTTTTTAATATGCGAAAGAACGTTTTTTGTACAAGGATAAAATGTTGCGTAACTAATGTGTACACTAAAGTTGGGGTCAATATCTTCTCTATTTACTAAAATATTAAGCGTTAAATAAAAAAAACCCTACAAAACGGTATATAAATAAAAGTATTAAGCGTTAAATAAAAAAAAAAAAAAACAACAAAACGGTAGATAAATAAAAGTATTAAGCGTTAAATAAAAAAAAACAACAATACGGTAGATAAATAAAAGTATTAAGCGTTAAATAAAAAAAAACCAACAAAACGGTAGATAAATAAAAGTATTAAGCGTTAAATAAAAAAAAAACAACAAAACGGTAGATAAATAAAAGTATTAAGCGTTAAATAAAAAAAAACAACAAAACGGTAGATAAATAAAAGTATTAAGCGTTAAATAAAAAAAAAAAAACAACAAAACGGTAGATAAATAAAAGTATTAAGCGTTAAATAAAAAAAACCTACAAAACGGTAGATAAATAAAAATATTAAGCGTTAAATAAAAAAACAACAAAACGGTAGATAAATAAAAATATTAAGCGTTAAATAAAAAAAACAACAAAACGGGTAGATAAATAAAAATATTAATCGTTAAATAAAAAAAAAACAACAAAACGGTAGATAAATAAAAGTATTAAGCGTTAAATAAAAAAAAACCCAACAATACGGTAGATAAATAAAAGTATTAAGCGTTAAATAAAAAAAAACCAACAAAACGGTAGATAAATAAAAGTATTAAGCGTTAAATAAAAAAAACCTACAAAACGGTAGATAAATAAAAATATTAAGCGTTAAATAAAAAAACAACAAAACGGTAGATAAATAAAAATATTAAGCGTTAAATAAAAAAAAAACAACAAAACGGGTAGATAAATAAAAATATGAATCGTTAAATAAAAAAAAAACAACAAAACGGTGGATAAATAAAAGTATTAAGCGTTAAATAAAAAAAAAACAACAAAACGGTAGATAAATAAAAATATTAAGCGTTAAATAAAAAAA
>JAGFPH010003616.1:10926-28439 GCA_018207615.1 Philaenus spumarius | reverse complement strand
ACAGTTGTTTGATACGGGAATAACGTTTATGTACATATTGTTATTTTAAGTACTGTAAATCACTTGTCCCCAGAAAAAAAAGTAAGCATTTTATTTTAACATAAACTAATTATGATTTATAATTAATATTTGATATTATTGAAGAAACATTTAAGTACTCCGCAAATTAGACAACAATGAACAAATTATTTAAAAGACAGCATATTTCTTTGTTATAAAGCAATTCTTTTAATTAAATATGAAGGTAATTTTTTTACGTAATTACGATTTTCTTTTTCCATCATTGATCTCTAATTTTATTTCTTTGAATGTACGTAATAATGATATTATTTTTTAAACGTTAACCTCCAACTTAACTTTTTGTGTCCACTTCAATAATATCAAATTTTAATTATAAATTATAATTAGTTTATGTTCAAATAAAATGCTTACTTTTTTTCTAGCTGGCATAATTACCTGGGGACAAGTGATTTACTATATTACCTTGTACTTCGGGAGTCGCGGCGAGGCACCTCCTCGCGCTCATTTAAAAAACGATTTCATATTGATGTAATCATTTTATCACAAATCGGTGAATTGGATAGTTTAGATCAATTCATTGGCTACAACTTTCCCGCTGGAAGTTTGTTTATAACCCAAAAATAAAAAATTTCCTCGCTTAGTAACTTTTTCATGTCAGTCTGTGATAATTCTCAAATATTTTCAATTATTAAAATTCGAAATACCTGTTAAAATAAAAGTTTTTTATACTGTTAGAATCCTTACTTTATGTAGATTAAGAATATCAAAATGTTATTTTACTGAAGCCTTTCCATCGAGTTAAAACAGCGAGTTAACGACTGCGCACGCACTACTCAAATATTACCAGCTAGCGTGTATCAGCATGGTGACGTCATAGGCGATCGATACTGGGGCACGGTAAATGATCAAAATGGTATAGCCCTTGTTATAGAGCCCTGGGAGAAAACAAAGCGTTTCCGAAAACATGTCCAATTGATGTGTTTTCTAATTCTTATGTGCTGAATCATATCCTAAAATATTACATAGTCATTACGAAACATCCTGTATATACAAGAAACATATCATAGTAAAAGTATGCAAAACATACCAATATTGTGGTTACGTATGCTGAATTAATATTTTATAACAACCAAGTGGGACGAGCAGGAAAAACAATACATGTAATGCTCTTCAACAATATATGGGAAACGGAAGCATTTCCCGGTGCGAGTCGTCACTGAGCGAGCGCGTGGCGTGATGAATTTGTTTGATGGCGCGCGGTTTGGGAGGGGGGAATACGCGCGAAAAAAATACTAGAGATAAACCTTGCAAAATCGATTCCGACGGAACCACTGGTTCGATCTTCAGTATGAAAAATTATTAATTCATTTCTCCATCAAATCTTCAAAATGACTACCTGTTTTTCTTTAAAAAAAATTCCTTTTAGCAGTTACAAAGTAATTTTTTTTATTAAATAAAAAATAAAAACAATCGTTAGCATAGCGTCTTAAAGATACATAATAGAAGTACAAATCAGTTTTCAAACCAATTTTTACTCAAACGGTAAGCGAGTAATCAGTAAAATGAATTTTCATAATTTTGAAGCGCTACGTGGCGGCAGTATTTGGAACTACTGCCGGGGTGTTTAGCCTTAAAATTGTAAAGAGGACAACTTTGATTATCTTAAATCCGGGGATAAAATTACGACAAAAAAATATTTTAACCCTATTTAAAAAAAAATTAATTGTATGCTTAAGACCATACGGGAAAAATGTAAACTTTTAATTCATCAACACAACTTACGAAATGAGGAAGCACAATGTTTATTTCGTAACACAACTTACGAAATGGGGCAGCTCAATGTCCATTTCTGAGGTATTACTAATTAAACTATACATTGTATTAGCGTTAACAGATTAAGCCTATGATGTAGGACAATCAGTTACACTTATATACCCAACTCAAATATTACTGAATTAGCAATGCTATTGTGGCCTAAACGGCTAAAGCGCTAGTCTATGGGGACGGACGCTGCTGGTTCGAATCTCGGCAAGACCAAAACTTTTCCAAACGGATGGAATAGAGCGTTTCACTTTGGGAGCGTTTCCCGTTAGGCGCGTTTCACGTTAGGAGCGTTTCACAAAATGCACGGTGAAACGCGTGACGGTAAACTCCGATTCACCCCCAGCAACAGGCAAAACTATATACTCTGTTATACAAACATGTATGCACATTTTTTGTACGTGGTGCGCCTATAGCTGAGTTAAAGACGATTACAGCAAATGTACATACAATTTTGTTGTGTTTAATGTGTTGGTATAGGGTGCCGGTTTGAACAAACCAACTATTACACTTAACTTAAAAATTATCCTTCATCCGGTTTTTTTGACAGTTACACCATCCGATAGGGAATCAAAAGCGCTATAAAAATGGTGTCTTGACGTTTTTTGTTAAAATGTACGGTTTTTGAGTAATTTAGGTTTGAAATGTTTAAACTGCCGCCATTTTGAAACGCACGATTGGATTTAATCGCTTATTTTTCTTGAGATATATCACTTTTATGTTAAACTTCATGTCAAGTTTGAACTCAATCAGTCAAACCATTCTCTAGATATGAATTATTTTGTACAGAAAACAAAATGGCGGATGTCTGGAAAACGAAGCGTTTTCGGGCCTATGTTTATACGTACTTGTTTCTTCCTTTTTGTATGAGGAATCATATCCCAAAGTCCTGAAAGGTTATATATTATTATTATTATTAATATTATTAGCTTTAGATATTATCTAATGCCTCTTATACAGGGTGTTTACAAACTCCCTGGAAAAATTTGGTGTATTTGTTCCTTAGGTCAAGACAATCAAAAAAGTCTTATAAACATGGGTCTGACGTGCCTAGTTTTCTGTCTGTCCGTCTGTTTGTGTTTTTTACAAATTATTTTATAACTTGAGTACTATTTTAGATAGAAACTTAAAATTCGGCACGAACGTGTACCTTGGTAGGTCAAACAAGTTTATAAAATTTCGTTACGATATCTTAAACAGTTTCAAAATGGCGGCCATTTAAAATCTTTGATGTTAAATTTCACGAAAACCGTATACTAGTTGTTTGAACTACGAAGGTACACGTTCGTGCCAAATTTGAAGTTTCTATCTAAAACAGTACTCAAGTTATAAAATAATTTGTAAAAAACACAAACAGACGGACAGACGGAAAACTAGGCATTTCAGACCCATATTTATTTTATATGACGTTTTTTTGATTGTCTTGACCCAAGGAACAAATACACAAACATTTTCCAGGGAGTTTGTAAACACCCTTTACTATTTAGTAACATTTTTCGCCCTATACGGCCACGAATTGAACAGCTTCGTCGTGTAAATCTGAAGCAAACGTACGAAGTTTCTGTATCTATTACGACACAGTACCGATCAAGTGTTCACCACAGGTAGTGACACTGATACAAATAAAAACACCGACCTTTGTGCCAATGCTATTGGGTCAAGGCGAAGTCTTGTACTGCACTCTGCATAGCTACGGCAGTCCTTTGAATAGCTTCAGACTTCGGGCGGAATGAAATCAGGCTAATGTGGTACTTGGATAGAGTACAACATCTCACAATACGTTTATTAACTCAAACGCGTCTCAACGACACGTCATCTTCAGTGATGCACGAGCTGCAATAATCGAACTATAAAAATCTAAGAGGCTTTGTCCTGACTGACTGACGTGGAGCAAAAACTACTTAAGATGCAAATACGAAAATTTAAAGGTATATTTTTATGTGGTCATAGACGCACACTAAGAAAGGATTTTGTTAAATTGTTATTTTAAAGCGTAAACATAATTCGACCACGCAGCTGAACCGCTGACGTGAGTTGAGCAAATTTCCAAAATTAAATTTGTAGGCCTATGTTTTACGGTTTCAACCAACAATTTGGGAAATAGGTCCATTCACGACGGTGCTGAATAGCTGCAAAATGGTTCGCAGGCCATTCCGCATATTGGGAGTATCTTCAATACACAGAGCATTGCGTGCTTCGCACGCCAACCCCCGAATTGGGAGTATCTCCAATACACAATGCCTTGCGTGCTTCGCACGCCAACCCCACGGTGGAAACCCCCACATGGCTCTGAACCGGGTACTTCTATGGTATTTTACGTTTCGATCGATTTTGGGGAACCAAGCGAGCTCTAAGGTCGCGTAAAAAAACAAAATGTGCAGAACATCATCCTATATTTATATTTGTAGAAAAAACTCAAAAACAAATCCATTATAATAGGAAAAATCTAAAAAAATAGTTACTTCCAATCGAAAAACGTGCTTCCGATTGTTGGTTTTTTAGACAACCAAATGTATTTGAACCGAATCGGACTTGAAATGCGCCCGCTAAAGTGCGAACACATATATAAATAGGTCTATTCAAAACGGTGCTGAATGCTGAATAGCTGCAAATTGGTTCGCACGCCATTCCGAATATTGGGAGTATCTTCAACACACGCCCAAAACTTTAGAGATTTTTCCTACGAGAATGAATTTGTTTTAGAGTTTTTTCTAAAAATATAAATTTAGGATGTTATCCTGCACATGTTGTTTTTTTTACGCGACCTTATAGCTCGCTTGGTTCCCCCAAAATCGATCAAAACGTAAAATACCATACAAGTACCCAGATCGAAGCCAAGTGGTGGATTCTATCGTGGGGTTGGCGTGCGAAGCACGCAATGCTTTGTGTGTTGAAGATACTCCCAATTCGGGGGTTGGCGTGCGAAGCACGCAATGCATGGTGTATTGAAGATGCTCCCAATACGGGGGTTTTCACCGGCTGCATTCGTAACTACTTTCTAACGTCCAATTTGGTTAAAATTTGGTACACATTTTGGTTGTCTACAAATTGTGTATAGAATAACATCCTATAATTAATTGTAGGACGTAATTCTGCACATTTTGTTTTTTTTAAGCTACCTTTCCTCAAAATCGATCAAAACGTAAAATACCATACAAGTATCCGGTTCAAAGCCATGTGGTGGATTCTACCGTGGGGTTGGCATGCGAAGCACGCAATACTTTGTCTATTGAAGATACTTCCAATACGGGGGTTGGCGTGCGAAGCACACAATGGATTCTCCCAATATACGGAATGGCATGGTCCTTTTTCTGGGACCCTCCTTAAGATTGTTTACAATGTTTAATGTATGTGCTGCGCGTGCGTCGATAACACACATAGTTATTTTACATGAAGTGTAATCACCTATTTGATTAGATGATGTGAGGAGAATGTTGTAAACCTTGAGGTCCGTTAACATAACCTTGCAGCCCCACCCAATGCACTAACTCCTAGGTAACTTGACTAGGCAGTACTATGATTTGTATATAGAGTAATGCGAACTTTATGTAGAATAACTGCATCACGGATACTGGAGTAGGAGACGTGGCGACAATGGAAATACAACTCTATCTCCATAATCTATGTACAGGGTGATTCAGGAAGAACAAAGAAACTTTCAGGACGTGTTCTACTAGTGAAAATAAAGAAAAAAGTTCACAAAAACTTAGGTTCGGAATTGCTACGTTTTCCAGTTATCCACCATTTTGTTTTTCTTATAACATATTTAATATCTTTGAATGTAGGAAATATATTGAACGCAAATTGTGGATCCATATTTTTGTTATGACATCTTTTACCCATGTGTACAAAAAACCAAAAGGTTTTTTCATATATTTTTAAAAATGGCGGGCGTTTAAAACTTTTAATGTAAAATATCTCGAAAACCGATAACTTTACAAAAAATCAAGCAACAACAAAATGTCCTTTTTCAATGATAGACATGTCGGTTTTTTATTATTTCTGTAACTTAAAAGATATCCGAGTTGTTGGTTGAAAACTAAAAATTGTGTACCTTGGAAGTTGCCCATAATATCAAAAATTAATCCAGAACCAAACTGTGAGAAAAATCCTGTAAATAAAGTTCATAATAAATTATTACAAAATTACAAAAAAAAATAAAAATAAAATTTTTACTACAAAAAAACAAAACAGAACTGTAAACAAAAATTGTACGTTAAAGATAAAGAAAACCAAGAAAATGCGAAATAAGAATCAAAGAGGTATTAATTCTATTAAAGAGGTGTTTAATTATTTAAAACATATTTCCCTTAGAAATTCGCTAATAAATGATGGTGCTAGTTGAAACTCTCTTGATACTTTAAAGTGTTGATACAAGATGCTAGCAATTTGAATGTTTTCGAACGATTTTGGTTTGTTATGAATGTATCAGGAAATTGAAATTTTGGATTATTTGTAAAATTTTACTTGTAGGATGTTTCCTTTATAGTTTTCCTCGATTAAATTATAATGAGCCGGTAAAACATCACACCTAATTTTCTCAACAAATGTGTTAGTAAGTTATCAAGTTTGTATTGTAAGTTAACACGCAAACTTCTACACGACCTATGCTAGTCGTGCGACAATACACGATCCGTACCATATCTGCCACACGCCAGACATTGCCCTGGGATGTGTAAGGCATGGTCCAGAATCTATACTAATATTATAAAGAGGTAAAGTTTGTTTTTTTGTTTGTTTGTTTGTATGTAGGGAGTAATCTGTGGCACTACTGAACCGATTGAAAAAATAGTTTTACTGATAAAAAGCTGCACTATCCCTGAGTAACATAGGCTATAAAATTCGTTTCGAAAAAAAACATTTTTTATTTCAATATTTGTAAATTTACTCGGAAAGAATTCTTAGGTTAGGCCTAGAATGATAAACCAACACATGTATTTACATTTATTACCATAGCAACCAATTGAATAAAATAACAGATAATATAGCTGTCTGCTCCAGTATTTCTATTAAAGGCTGATTTAAAAATTTGAAGCAATTAATTTTGTATTTCTAGCTCTAGGTTAGGGTTTTAAAGTGTAGACCTGAGCCTTGCTGGTTCTTTTAACCATTATTATAACTGCTGTTATAAAATTTAAGAAATAATTTAATTTGAACATTTAACATTATTTACCATCTTAGTTTTGAAATTATTATTAATCCTACACCTTTATTATAAATAAAACATAATGTTTTTAGAAGGTTCCATTGGGAATTGGCGTGCGGAGCACTCAGGGGTCTCCCCTAGTGTACTATATAGCCTACAGCGTTGAGTTATATAGTCAGCAGTATCATATACAATAAACTAGAGAGCTATATACAGGATCGTATTGTATACATTCAACTAAATGAAAAATGTTCAGTCACTTTTTTTTCAAATTCTGCTTAGTTTAGAGAAATAGATAACATATTGATTTCAAATTTGCTATTGGCATTTTGTATGCTACGATTTACAAATGTACCAAACGCCAAGAATTTAAGTTTCTAATTTTCAAAATGGCGGACGTTACAAATTTTAAACGTGGAATTTCTTTTTAAACCGCTATCTTTACAACAAAATTTACAAGAGATAAAAAAAAATGTTTAACGAAAAACAAAAACGACCTAGTTTTTTATGTTGTTTCTAGGTCAAAAGATAACCGAGTTGTCGAGAAAAAAACTGAAAAAGCGATTTCTTGGTAATTGTCTACAACATTTAAAACCAGCCTAAGACCAACATTTTTTTAATTCTTATTGTTTTCGTAAATAAGATACAATCGATTGCTCTGAAATGTGGACTCGACCGTCGCGTCGGCCTCTGATAAGAAGATTTCCAAACGGTAAAATCCCCCAAGTGAAAATTTAGATGAAACCCAAAAACAGTTACTTCATTTTTGTTGTCTAACGAATTCGTCCGAGCGACGTGTGTACCAAATTTTTAAAAATGGAACTAAAATGCCACCATTAAAGTGCGAACAAACATATACGTGTGTACATAAAGTTTTTAATGACACCCGAAAACGTGTTCTGAAAACCATGATCGATGCTCATTTACTACTCCCGATCTTAGGGTTTACCATAAGAGTCACTGCAATAGCTCATCTTTCCTATGGAAATTCGCCAATAAGACCGCCTTTAGTAAAAACGTAAGTGCATACAAGCGATAAAAAAGTAAATTTGTGCGGTCGTCGGACCCTCGTCAGTAACGAAGTTTATCACCCCTTTTCTTCAATTCTTTTACCAGCCTCAGCGGATACATACACACATAATTTTAATCTTTTAATTGCAGTTTATTATTAGTTTGTTTTTTATACAAATACTAGCTGACCCGTACGGCTTTGCCCGTGGTGGTTGGTATTTTCAGTCTTTTTAACGTAATTGTATTCTATTATAAAGTGTTCAGTCAGTGAGTGGTATTTGGCTTTTATATAATATATAGATCTTAAATAATAAAAGCACTATTGTCATAATAATAAAAGATCTGAAATTATGATTTTAGTAACTTTGATCCCCTCAAACACCTCCCAAAATTTCAATTTTTTTAAACCCTTTCTTAGCGAGCGCCTATGGCCCTAGAGGAAGCTACATACCAAATGTCATTCCAATCTGTTCGGTAATTTTGGAGAAATCGTGATTTAGTAATTTTTACCCCCCAAACCCCCCTAAAATTTCAAATTTTTTAAAACCCTTTTTTAGTGAACACTTATGGCCCTAGAGGAAGCTGCATACCAAATTTCATTCCAATCCATTCGGTAGTTTTGAAGAAATCGTGATTTAATAACTTTGATCCCCCCAAATCCCCCCTAAAATTTCGAATTTTTCAAACCCTTTCTTAGTAAGCACCCATGGCCCTAGAAGAAGCTACATACCAAATTTCATTTCAATCCGTTCCTTAGTTTTTGAGAAATCGTTGTGAGTGAGTCAGTGAGTGAGTGAGTGGTATTTCGCTTTTATATATATAGATTTACTGTTTCCATACCTTTAATGTTATTATAATAAAGGTGTAGAATTAATTATAACAAACATCAAAGCTATGATGGTAAACTTAGTTAAATGTCCATTCATTGTAAAACATTCAATAAAAATAAAATGTTAATTCTTCAGTCTAGGCCTAAATTAAAATTATTATGCGTATGTTTAATTTATTTTACCTGTCTTAACGGCAACATACATACAATAATTTTAGGTTAGGCCTAGACTTAAAATTACTTTGAAGGCCTAACCTAAAATTATTGTAGGTATGTTAAGGCAGGTAAAATAAATTAAATATATACACAATAATGTTAAGTTAGGCCTAGACTGATGAACCAACATGTTATGTTTATTGAATGTATTTCAACGCTTGACGATATTATCTGAACTACGCCGGACGGAACGATCGTCTCTTAATTTAAACTGATGAACCAAAACACATGTTTCTTGAATGTACTTACTTACATTCATTGCCATAGCAACCAATTTTATAACGCTTTTTCGTAACTCGTATTTTATATTTGTCATTGCCATAGCAACCAATTACTAAAAATTTTTTCGTTACGCATTGCATTTTCTATTTGTCAACTTCTACCGCAACCCGCGTTAAATAATTTCGTTAAAAAGGTAGTGCTTACCATTGCAATGTCCTAGGCCAGCCTTCTCAAGATTGACTCCGCTTAATCAGTTCGATGTATTTACTCCAGTAGTAAGGAGTGAAGACAAGTAATAGACTAATCAAATCAAACTCGCAGTCTTTGCTAATTAACTACGGGAAGGAGATACAGTGTAACAATATACTAATTACTTGGGTTATTTGTTTAATTAAGACCACGTAATTGTGTAATCAACGATGGTGACTTGGTATTTACTTTATTATCGAATTGGCAAAGGAAAGTTGAGATACTGCAGTGACTGGTATAAGGTCGGGAGTGGTCAATGGTATAATGTATCATTTGTAAGAATTTGGAAATGCTTATCTTATACTGGAAAACAGGATTAGGCTTTGTTTAAAATTCGTAATTTCTTTATCCCGGATAGCTATAAATTAAAAGTTAAGAAGATCTGAAAGACAATTAGTTCAAATACAACAAATATTTATTAATGAAAAAGTTAAAACAAATTCAAACTATTAACAGGATAGTACAAATTGTGAACATTAACTTTCTTTCCTGAACTTAAATTATGACTTTCAAATTAGACTATGCAAGAACAGGCTTCTATAACTAATAAAAGCGAGTATACGGAGCGTAGGGTCGGCGAGAATAGAAGGGCTCAGCTTCTCTTTTAAAGTTTGACCAACGCCGCCGCTGCCGGTGAGGAGGGGTATGTTGCAGGCAGCGACCAAGAAATGTTGGTTCATCAGTCTAGGTATAACCTGAAATTATTGTGTGTATGTTTAATTTATTTTACCTGTCTTAACGGCAACATACATACAATAATTTTAGTTTAGGCCTAGACTTAAAATAGACTTTCGAAATAAACTTGGTCAACTTGAGATTGTCCTTGACAGTAAACCTGCAGCCATTTTGTGTATAAACGAACACTGGCTAGCAGAAGAGGAGATTCCCTTCTATGTACCGACTGGTTTCTCCCCAGCGAGTTTTTACTGCAGAGTAGCTCCATGGACTCATGGTGGAGCCGCCATTTATGTTAAAAATAATATTAAGTTTGAAAAAATTGATATAACTAAGATGAGTGTAAACTTCTTATGTGAGGCTGCTGCTGTCAAGGTATCTGACTTTGACCTTGTTATTGTCTCAGTATATCGTACACCCAGCTCAAATGTAGAGCTCTTCTTCCAAAATCTAGAAAAACTATTAAATTATTTAATGGGGATTAAATTTAGATACTTTGTACTTGCGGGGGATTTCAATGCGGATGTTCTGGACAAGAAGAAGTCTGAATCTCTGGATTTCTTAAATTTGCTTAGATCACTAGACTTATATTGTACAAATAACAAACCAACCAGAAATGAAGCATGTTTGGATAACTTAGCAACTAACATACGATCTGAATGTTATAACTGCTCTTTTTTAGATCAAGATATCCTTTCAGATCATGCTGGTGTATGGACTGAATTTGAATTAGATCTTGTGAACAGTGTGAAACTTGACAGCAGTAAGTCAGATAATATTATTACAAAGCGTCTGACCACATTACCCAGATTGGATAGTTTTAAGATTAGCTTGTCATGTTTGGATTGGTCACAGTTGTTTAGTATTGGTGATGTAAACAAAGCTTTTGAGTATTTCGTTGTATTTTAATATTTTACTTTGATTTAAATTGTACTTTGTTGAATGTCAGAGACAGACCTAAGAACGTTAAGTGTAATGGTAATAGAAAATGTTTTACCCCACACATAGCATCTATGCGTGATATACTCTTGATTTTGTTTGATAAGTGGAAGCTCAGTGGTGACCTCAAGTACAGAGAAAAATTCAAAACATTTAAAAAGGTATATAACAAGGCCATTAGGGATGCTAAAATTGCTGCAAATGATGTCATTATAAATAACTCTAACAATAAGTGTAAAGCTGCCTGGCGTATCGTCAAAGAAGAATCTTCCAGTAAACCAACTAATTTGTCGGTGCCTGTAGATGTGGATACATTGAATAATTATTTTGCAAATGTCTCTGTGAATATTGGTATTGGTAAGGATATTTCAAATGACACTAATTATATTGAGCTTTTGACTAACTTTAAAAAACCAACATGTCTTCCAAATAGAAATTTTATGTGGAAAGAAGTAGAACCTAAAACTATACTTGATCATGTTAATAGGTTTAGTTCATCTCATGCAGGAGATGTTTATGATTTATCAAATTCTATCATGAAGCACATTGTAGGTGTGATATTGTTGCCATTAACATATTTAATTAATTTGGTTTTAACTGATGGAACTTTTCCTAATTGTCTAAAGTTAACGAAAATAATTCCTATCTATAAGAAGGGAAATAGAAATCTTCCTGAGAGTTATAGACCTATCGCTTTAGTTCCTATACTGAGTAAGATAATAGAATCATGTATTTTTGTTCAGCTATATGACTACTTTATAGACAATAATTAGCTATATGAGCACCAATATGGTTTTAGGCCTAAGTATTCAACTTCAATGGCTGTTGAGACTATTGTTAGTCACTTATTATCATCATTTGAGAATAGACTTGTTAGTGGTATGTGCCTGATTGATCTAAGCAAAGCCTTCGATTGTATATCGCATAGAAAGTTGTGTGGTAAGCTTGGATACTATGGCATAAAACACATAGAATTAAAATTAATAGAGTCATATCTAAGCAATAGGAAGCAAATGGTTGTAAGCAATAATGATGTGTCTGGTTGTGAAGATGTAATCTCGGGAGTGCCACAAGGTTCTGTTTTGGGACCTTTCCTTTTTTTAATCTTTGTCAATGATTTTGGCTGTAACATCCCCGTCATGTCAGTCTTATATGCCGATGACACAACATTAATGTGTTCTCATGAAGATTGTGTTGTGACAAATGCTTTACTAAAACATTCTGTGGAAAGAGCTAGAACCTGGTTTGATGCAAACTGCTTAAAGATAAATGATAGCAAGACCGAGTATATACTGTTTTCACTCAGAAGTGGAGTTATAGATGATGGTGATGTAAAACATGTAAAACTTTTGGGTTTGTACTTGGATAATAAGCTGGCAACCACATATAAATGCTTTATGTAAAAAACTTTCGAGGGTATTATTTTTAATGAGAAAACGTAAGTTGGTTGTCAGTTTTGATGTCCTGCTGATGACTTATTTTGGCTTGTTTCATTCACTGCTGATGTATGGTATTAGGCTGTGGGGTAATTCCAGTCTCACTTTCAAAGTTTTTCTATTACAAAAAAAGCTGTAAGAATATTGGCAGGTTTATCAGATAGAGAGTCTTGTAGAGCTAGTTTCTCTAAATTACAGATTTTGACATTGCCCTCTTTATATGTTTATTCGAATTTGATTTATGTTAATCAGAATATTTCACAGTTTGTTAAACACAGCTCAAGACATAGCTATAACACTAGAAATAAACAGGATTTGGTTGCCCCTCTTAACAGGCTTGTGAGATCATATAAAAGCCACAGTTTTCAACAAATTAAGTTATATAATAAGCTGCCAGGTACTATACAATCTTTGACTGAAAAGAATTTTAAAAAGTGTATATCTGACTTCCTGAAACAAAGCACCTACTATTCATTAGAGGAATATATGAATTCTGATTTAAATAAATAAATGTTAAATTTTAAGAAATGATAAATTTTAAGAACTGTTAAATTTTAAGAAATGTCAAATTTTAAGAATTTAAATTTAATGGACTATTGCTAATTAAATTGTAAACAAATGTTTAAAAGCAAAATAAATCTATTCTATTCTATTCTAAAATTACTTTCTAGGCCTAACCTAAAATTTCAACGCTTGGCGATAATATCTGAACTACGCCGGACGGAACCGATCGTCTCTTAATTTAAACTGGTGAACCAAAACACATGTTTCTTGAATGTATTTACATTCATTGTCATAGCAACCAATTTGGTAATGCTTTTTTCGTTACTCTTATTTTATATTTGCCATTGTCATAGCAACAGATTAATAACACTTTTTTCGTTACGCGTTACATTTTATATTTGTTAACTTCTACCGCAACCTGCGTTAAGGAACTTCGTTCCAAAAATGTTTATATTATACTTCATATGGTTCCTTATGCAAGGCGCCATATATTAACAATCTGTTTAACTAACATTACACCTACTTTCGCCCGGGCATGATGTATATAATTAGTGACATTTGTTTGTGCGTTTTTTGTGTTTTGTGTTTTCGTGTTTCGTTGAATGTGTTTTACGACGATCTCACTAGTGAGAGAAATAGTTTTATCTAACTGTATATTTTTGTGGTGTACGAATTAGTGTGACCAGAAGAAGGGGTAAAACTTGAAACTGCAGTCGTCACATCAAACAACATAATAAGGATTGAAAAAAGACGTATACAGGTAAATTTATACCTATTTAACATATTTTGTTATTATATTTCAATCCGGGAGCTTACATAATGAAAATAAAACTATATATTTTTAAACTATCACTTTCTTTGGCTATTGGTCTGAATTATAATTGAATTAAAAAAGTTTGAGCTTTTGGCAATTTACAAATATAGGCCAACTGTCGATGAATATCAGTTAAGTGAATTTTAAAGTGTACAATAATATACATTTGCCTAAAATGACTGTATTTAAATATTTGGGGTTAAAATCGTTGATTTAAGTATACCTTGGATTAAAATGTATGGTCTTCTGTTTGGTTTTCTAAATTTATTTCAGGTATTTGAGTAAATGTTTAATCATAGGCTGTGTACATTTACCCATCATGTTGAAAATCCCTATCTGCGGAAACCCAGTTTAGGCCAGCCATTATGGGTAATTTTAGACCAAAAGTTCCAGTAATTTACAATACGGCTGATTTTTTTTATAAGTACATTAAAGTATGTAGATTAACATAAAAAAAAGTTTACCAGTCTATCGATTTCCCAAAGTCGAAAACAAAATCGATTAACATTTCTTTTTCGATATTCCTTAATATTTCGAGCTGGGATGAAGATAGGGAAAAATACAAAATACCACCGTGTAGGGGAGGTATTTTTCAATAAAAAAGGGCATATGTATTTATTTCGTCCGAGCAATGGTTTGTCTGGAAAAAATTCGATAATGCAGGTATGTATTTTGCAGCAGGGGAAATCACTAAAACGGGACATGTCATTCATATATGAAGCGTTGGCTCATTCTAAATTGACTGAATTTTAATATATCCAATTGAAACTTAACATAGGAGTTAAAATATATATTTTAAACATTTATGCTGTGTCTCAGCTTGTTATCTTGAAAATGACCCGATCTAGAGCCACTTGACTTATCAATGGGTTTCTCGATTTTAGGAGTACCGGACCCACCAACTAATTTTAATCGGCTCCAGTTTCGTCAGTTTTTGGAATATCAACATCAAATTTGTTTTACAAGTTGGGCACCAGTATAAATATTCTTAGTAAGAATGAACGATTGTTTCCATGTTATTTTTAAAAACGAGGCGCTTGAAAATAGTCTTCTGTTTTACCTATCTCGTTTTAACTATAACACCTTTATATTCATCGACTCCATTTTCGACATTTTTGAACATATCGATTTAAAATTTGGTACAGAAGTTACAAACACAATTGTTTTTTGCTATACTTATTTTAAAAACTATATTTAAAAAATTGACTAATCTGCAGCCGATCAACTCAAGCGTTTTGATGAAAAATCTAAAAAGGTCTAAAATTATAATTTTTTAAGTTACTTGTGCTTTGAAAAGTAAATAATAAAAAAGGTTTATACTCCTTGATCTTGTTTGAATCTATATATTTAACTTGTAAAAAACTTTCAGGTTGATATTTTGAAAATTTTCTAAACTGGAGCCGTTTAAAATGAGTTCGTGGGTCCGGTACTCCTAAAATCGAGAAAACCATTGATAAGTCAAGTGGCTCTAGATCGAGTAATTTTCAAGGTAACAAGCTGAGACTCAGCATAAATGTTTAAAATATATATTTTAACTCCTACGTCAAGTTTCAATTGGGTATATTAAAATTCGGCCAATTTAGAATGAGCCAACGCTTCATATATGAATGAGATGTCCCGTTTTAGTGATTGTCCCTGCTGCAAAATACATACCTGCATTATCGAATTTTTTCCAGACAAACCATTGCTCGGACGAAATAAATACATATGAACTTTTTTATTGAAAAATACTTCCCCTACACCTTTTTTTTATTTTCCTTTATCTTCCTCCCAGCTCGAAATATTAAGGAACATCGAAAAAAATAATGTTAATCGATTTTTTTTCAACTTTGGGAAATCGATAGACTGGTAAACTTTTTTTATATTAATATACATACTTTAAGGTACCTATAAAAAAAAAATCAGCCGTATTGCAAATTACTGGTAGTTGTAACCTACACCGACTGGGCTAGTTAGATATGTTGTAGTAGTTTTTTTTTCTGAAGATCGAAGTTAACAACAACAAAATTAAACGTGTGCCGTTATGGCAGGTAAAATAAATTGAATATACACACAATAATGTTAGGTTGAATTAATAATGTTTTTAGGTCTAGACTGATGAACCAACATTTTATGTTTATTGAATGTATTTCAGCGCTTGACGATAATATCTGAACTATGCCGGACGGAACCCATCGTCTCTTAATTTAAACAGGTGAACCAAAACACATGTTTCTTGAATGTATTTACATTCACTGTCATATCAACCAATTTGATAACGAATTTTCGTTACGCGAATTTTCTATTTGTAATTGCCACAGCAACCAATTTGATAACGCTTTTTTTCGTTACGCGTTTCATTTTCTGTTTGTTAACTCTTACCGCAATCCGCGTTGTGGAGCTTCGTTCCAAAAATTATACAAAATATACATTTTCAACGACTTCTAACCTCTAAACAGTCATGTAGTCCGTTAGTGATTTTTCACGGGAACTTACTAGTGCAGTTATAAAATTTAACATGTCAGATACTCAGGTAATATAGAAAGGTTACGTTGATGGTCGAGTTCCTCCTGTAAAGACGCAATTATAAAAGTATAATATTTGTTACCAAGTAATCAGTTAGAATTTGTTCCACCTGTTGTCTTATTACAATGGTTCATCATATCTCAATAGAAGTTTGCATAGCTAATTGGAATATTGTTAAGCTTGCTAAGATTCCACGCTGAGAATGTGTTACGAGTTTTAACGAAGCTTTAAGTTTTTCATTTTCGTCGACTAGTGTTTAACCACCGACGCAAACAAAGGGTTGTTATGAAAGTTTCACGTGTGTCTGTGTATTTGTCTGTGGAATCGTAGCTCCCAAACGGATGAACCTATTTTGATTTAGTTTTTGAAGTGTGAACTACTATACCGCCGACGTCCAAAAAATTTGCGGTTGGTGAATCAGATTTTACCGCCACGCATTTTTCCGTCACGCTCTACTATATATAGTACACATGTATTTATAGCACAGTATATAGTTTACTTGGTAATACCTCTGAAATAGACATTGTACTTCCTCATTTCATAAGTTGTGTTAACATAGCCTACTTGGTAATACTTCTGAAATGGTCATTGTGTTTCTTCATTTCATAAGTTGTTTACTTGGTAATACCTCTGAAATGGACACTGTGCTTCCTAATTTCGTAAGTTTTTTACTTGGTAATACCTCTGAAATGGACATTTTACGTCCTCATTTCGTTAATTGTGTTAAAATAGTTTACTTTTTAATACCTCTGAAATGGACATTGTGCTTCCTCAGTTCGTAACTTGTGTTAAAATAGTTTACTTGGTAATACCTTTGAAATGGACATTGAGCTTCTTTATTTTATAAGTTGTGTTAAAATAGTTTACTTGGTAATACATCTGAAATGGACATTGAGCTTCTTCATTTCGAAAGTTGTGTTAAAATAGCCTACTTGGTAATACATCTGAAATGGACATTGAGCTTCTTCATTTCGAAAGTTGTGTTAAAATAGTTTACTTGGTAATACCCCTGAAATGGACATTGTGCTTCCTAATTTTATAAGTTGTGTTAAAATAGCCTACTTGGTAATACCTCTGTAATGGACATTGAGCTTCTTTATTTTATAAGTTGTGTTAAAATAGCCT
>JAGFPH010003615.1:86851-129400 GCA_018207615.1 Philaenus spumarius | reverse complement strand
AAGGTAAAAAGTCATTAACTGGGCGTAAAGAGACAATCAGATCCAAACTACTTTAGTGTGACATGGCTCACACTACATTCCCAACTGAATTTCTCAACAGCTTGACTGTAAGTGGCTTACCACCTCACAAACTGACTGAAAAAAAATACTATAGTAATGCTAATCAGAAATCTGAACACCTCTAAAGCAATAATTAACGGAACAAGAGTGCGAGTGAAAAACCTGTACCACAACTCATTAGATTGTGAAATTCTTACGGGAACTTCAATTGGGCAAAGGATTCTTATCCCAAGAATTCATCTAACAACTTCTGGAACTTTATTGCCATTCAAACTTGAAAGAACTCATTTCCCCGTAATCCTTGCGTTTGCAATGACAATAAATAAAGCCGAAGCTCAATCAATCGCTAAAATTGGTGTATACCTACCAAAACCCGTTTTTTTCCCATGGTACGTTGCAGCCAGTAGAGCAAGATCATTCAATGGTTTACGTTTCTACATATGGGATACAAAGGATCAAGGGCACCTAAGGAATGACCAAAATGTCTATACAAAAAATATAGTATACAAAGAACTTTTGTAAAATTGAAATAAAGCGTAATTTGTTTAATCTATTTTGATCTTAAAATACAAAAATATAATTAAGAGACTGATATTTCCAATAATCTGGTAGATTTATGCATTCATTTGTTATAATGTAAAAATTACTAAGAAATTTTATAATTTTTTTACTATATGAAAAATAAAATAATACTTTTTTCGATATTTTTATTGTTTTTATTACAGGATAAATCACAAAAAACTAATGTATGAATTTACATGAACAATTAACATCTGCTATTCATAAGTAGCTTATTAGGTTATCAGCATTGCGCAATTCGTACAATATTTATCGAATGAAACTGGTATTAATATGAAACTTTCATTTGGTTTAACTAATATATCTGTTTGATTAACATCAATATTTATACAGGCCAACTATCAGTTGTATTTTATGTACAAAAATAAAGCAGCCCCTAAATAAAATACAAAGATAAACAGTATATGTTAATTACGTCTTTTATTGCTGAAATTATTCCCGTAGCGGAGCACGGGAGGTTAACTAGTATTATTTATATACAACATAAAGCAGGATGGTGGAAATGTAAAGGAAAACTGAAATGAGCACAATGGATATTTACAATATTATTATTATTATTACTATTATTATACTTTCATGTAACATTTTAAACAATCATAAACAAAATATGTGTACTTCATAATTTCTAGAACAAGGAATTGATTATCATAACATAAAATTATATTCAACGATGTCATCGGTATTCTTTGAACTGCGGGTCACGCGCATCTGTCTGGTATAAACTGCAATCCTGTAAACGTTATAATTTTCTACTCGCACACCCATCTTATTAGGGGCCATATAGCAGCGACCGTTGTACTCGATAAAGCTTTCTGGTATCTTCGGCATGAAAGTGTCGCATCCTTCGAATTTGTTTTTGATCCAAGTAACATACAGATTCCGACAGAGATTGTGACGCAATGCTGCTTTAAATACTCTTGCACCTCCGATCGCCCATACCGTTTCGATGTTGTTTTGTTCTTTGAGACTTTCTACAGCTTTGTTGAAAGTGGGGAATACCTTTGTATTCTTGTATTCGCAATCCCCCTCGAGAATCTTGTTCCATCCACGATAGTATTTGCTCAGTATTATATTCATCCTTGCGGGTAATGGTTTGTATTCGTCCGGTAACGATTCCCAGGTTTTACGACCCATAATAACAGCGGTCTGTTTATGCGGGTCGAATGCTTTTTTCGTAATCCTAGTAAAATAATCCGCATCGTTAACACCCCACGGTACTCGACCCCATGGTGTTCGCCCCTTACTACCGATTCCATGATTGTCTTCACAAATGGCTGCTATTATATTTATATGCATGATGATCAAAGTGGTCCAACCAGTCATACAATATGAATAGTTCCGACGATTGCACGCACTAAACAAGCCTTGTAATATGACACCGGATGTTGAATAAGCATTGTGTAAAGATTTACATTACATTTGCTAAATATTGGAATGTCTAGTCAGCATCTATAGTTTACTCTAGTGTTTCCGTGTGCAAATACAAGTACTTAATTACTACTCAATTAATTTAAATTTTATAAAAAACTTTATACACTTAATAAATTTCCAATTATTATATATAATTTATAAAATATTTTATTAAGAAACGGTATACTTTGCTTGTGATTTTTCTTTCACAGATCTAATTGACGTAGCCAAAATGTTAATTTAATACATACATTTTTTAATACACAGTTAAACAGGATAAGAAATAATTAGTATCACTTTGTTTAATATAACTAATTTATATTTAACTGTAGAAATCATTACATATATTAATATTATAAATACAAAATTTACATAATATCAAGAAGTTCCTCAACTTCATTATCAACAATAATGTCATTTTCCTCGGCACGCCCCACGTATTGCCCACTTCCTGATTCATAGCCATCATCATCATCATCGCTGTCATAGATCCTTACGTCGTCGTCGTCGTCGAGGAGTCTTCTTAACAGAGCCTGGTGACGTATATTGTTTAGCGCTGATATTCTCTCGATACCTCCATCACAATTTGTAGCTATGTAAATCCGCCAAACATTTTCTTCACTACACGGAAAGTTTATAACTACTTCCATTTTGACACGCAAGTCAAACCTATGAATAACAATTTTATGCCTTAAACTATTTATAGAAACGTTCAAAGTTAACTTTTGTACACAAACTTTATATTTTGTAATTTCTAGATCTGTCACTAAAACATTTATATCACGTCCTAGTATGAAATGTAACTGTCCACTGATATGTCTTTTAAATATTGCATCGTTTTCTTTCAAAGGTAAGACAAAGACGTGTCGCACCATTGTGGAGTTTAGCAGTATTTCTCCGTGGACAAACTTAGTGCGACCACTATCGGAAGAAATGTTTTAACCGTACGCTTTGAATAGCTGACTATACATTAAATAGCAACCGTTGCGAGCTCTTTTGTCGTCTTTTATTACAACTCCCGCCTGTGGTTAGCCTAAGTGCGGTTTGCAAGGATGCGGCAGAGCCTAATTTTAGCCAAAATTTTATTTCGGCTAAGTACCCTTCGATTGAACTTGGGCAGAACCTTACGTTCGGGTTAGCTCGGTTTTCCATACGTTATAACACAATTTATAAAAATAATTCGGGGTACAGCGAAGCCTAAGCTCGGTCAAGTCCGGCGTTTTGATTCGTGGTAAGACCTGTAGAAATAGTTTAAATCATACGCACGGGGTGCGGGGGCGCCTATGGTTAGTCTAAGCTTTATTTCGCCCGAGTACGACTTTCGGGGGTTGCGGAAGAGCCATACGTTCGGAAAATACCGGTCCGCCGGTCTTAATTTCTCTAAGTCCGATTCGGGGACGATCGGTAGTGTTCGGGGTTATATAATGCAATTTATACTATATTACAAGGGTACTATAACATTTAAAGCTCTTAATTTCTCTAAGTGACCTTCGGTCGGATTCGGGAACGATCGGTAATGTTCGGGTTGTTATAATACAATTTATACTATATCCCGACGACACTATAACACCTTGTATCTGACACAAGGTTGCTGACGGATGGTAAACTTATATACTTCACAAGATACTACATTCTCAACAGAGTCGGCGTAGCCTAACCGCTAACGCTGCGGACTCGGGTCATGGTGATACCCGGTTCGACTCTCGGCGACACCCAAACTTTTTTCAAAGCAAAAAATTAAATTAAATTAAATATTAATTATTACAAAACAAGATGGCTGCCAAAAAAAATATGGCGGCTCAAAATTCCCCAAAATCTTTAAAAATCCAAAATACCCAAAATTTCAAAATTCCCAAAATTTCCAAAAATCAAAAATCCAAAAATGTTAGGTTAGGTTAGGACCCCCAAAAAAAAACCCAAAATCCAAAAATTATAGGTTAGGTTAGGACCCCCCCAAAAAAAAAACCCAAAATCCCAAATTCCCAAAAAATGGCTTAGGTTATAGGACCCAAAAAAAAGGGGGCGTGGCTTAGGTTAGGAACCAAAAAGACCCAAAAAACACCCCAAAAAAAGGGGGCGTGGTCCGAGGTCAATGACCTTCCCCCACTCCATTTTACGCTATAGTATCGCGGACTCTACTTAGGTTGATGTTTTACGTTTCGCGAAGTGCGTAGTGATCACGGACAGTGTCCTATTTTTACAGTTTTATGTCTCATAACAATGGCTTCTTGTAAAAAAAGGAAAATTGATTTTGAGTGCCGTGCTTTTAATACACAGTGGACACATGATTATTTTATGATCGATAACAATAATAAAGCTTAATGTCTTATTTGCAACGAGACTGTCGCTGTTCTGAAAGAATTTAATGTCCGTAGACATTATGACACAAAACACAAGAGCAAATTTTCTAATTTAACAGGCAAACTAAGAGGAAAAAATTGCTTCAATGAAAAAATCGCTTTTAACTCAGAGACAAATTTTTACTAAGCAATATCAACAAAACGAGGCTGCTGTAAAAGCCAGTTTCAAAGTCAGCCATATTTTGGCTAAAGCTGGTAAACCTTTTACCGACAGCCAATTGATGAAAGATTGCATCTTGGTGGCTGTGCAAGAAATCTGCCCTGATAAACTTTCATTGTTCAGTGCTATTAGTTTGTCGGCGAACACAGTGGCGCGCCGTAAGGAAGATATTGGAAATAACGTTGTTTATCAGCTGAAAGATGCTTGCAAGGATTTCTAATGGTTCTCAATCGCGCTGGATGAATCAACTGATGTTACTGACTCGGCTCAATTTCTTTTATTTGTTCGTGGCGTGAACAATGATTTTAAAATCACGGAAGAGTTGGCAGACGTTCACTCTATGGAGAGTAATGTGACCGGGGACGAAATTTTTGCTAAAGTAAGTGAAACGATTTCTAAACTTGGTCTTAATTTCAAACGCCTGAAAGGTGTTACTACAGATGGTGGAAAAAATATGTCCTGTATTAAAACCGGAGTAGTGGGAAACATTTGCAATTCTGTAAAAACAGCTGGAGGTGTTCAACCCATGATTATGCATTTATCCACCAACAAGCGTTGTGTGGTAAACACATGGACGTAGCTGAAGTAATGAATGTAGTTGTGAAAACAGTTAACTTCATCAGATCAAGTTCCCTCAAACACCGCCAATTTAAAAATTATCTTGCAGAAATTGACAGTGCATACCCTGATGTTCCCTACCATTGTGAAGTTCGCTGGTTGAGCAGAGGCAAAGTATTGCAGCGGTTTTTTTTAACTTCATGAAGTGATTGACATTTTTATGACTGAACAGCATCGTCCTGTACCTGAACTTTCTGACACTGTATTTGTATGGAAATTTGCTTTTGTTGTTGATCTCACCACACATATTAATTCTCTGAACTTGAAACTTCAAGGTGAAAACTCTTCAGTTTAGAATAGAATAAATTTATTACAACACAATTTTACAAACAAACACAAGAAATACATAACAGAACCGTGTTGTAAAAGCAACCCCAACAGGTAAAAAACCCAATTACTGGGGCGCCATCTATACAAAAATAAAATATGTCATGCCTAAATTAATTAAAACTATGAAACAAATAACTAAACAAAACAACCAAATACATAATCAAACACATTATATACAAATAAACAATAATAATGAAAACATAAAAACTAACATATTATACCTAGCTGTTGAGTCCCATCAAAACCTGCAAACCCACAGTCAGCGCTGGTTTAATGCAGACAAAGTCTCCCTGCGGAACCTCGACAAACCCCAAGAAACATCCACCCTGTGAGCGACCAAATTGTAGAGAGCAATTGACGAGTTCAGCGGCGACGACGCATGAGCATGGGTTCTAATGCGCTCCTGGTAAAGTGGTCGTCTGATTCTCATCCCATAAGGTGGAACACACCAGCATATCTGTCTTAGGCTCTCAGGATCCTCAATCATGCCACACATAACTCCTCTCAAGAAACACAACCTCAACAAATTTCTCCTAACTGCCAACGAATTAACTTCAAATGCACTCAAAAATTCCCTATATCTTACTGTCCAAATTTGCTGGTTATTAAATCCAAATTTTTTATAAAATAACACACGCAAAAATCTTTTCTGAACTTTTTCAATCATATTTACATAGTATTTTGTTGATGGGGACCAAACAATACAGGCAAATTCCAGCCCTGATCTAACTAGACTATTAAATAAAACTTTCATAACGACAATATTATTAAAATCCCTCCCCAACCGACAAATAAAACCCAAGGAGGAATAAGCTCTCTTTACTATATTAACAATATGACAACTAAAAGATAAATCTTGTGACATAAGAACCCCCAAATCCTTAAAGCTAGTAACTCTGTTCAATAATTGCATATCAATGTTATAATTGTTAATTGGGGGTCAATTCATGAAAAAAAAAGTTTTTTTAAAAAAATATTTTATTGCATAATTTTTAAGCCTGAAATCTCCTCTTTAATCTGATATATAACACTTTATAGTACACCTTATATTTAATCCTCTTTTTTATTTTTACGACGCATACTTTCTCAACTTGAGTGAAATGAGATTGATTGAGATCACCAACAAAACTCTCTGGCGTTAGAATCGTTTTTTCCTATATGCCTTTATCATTATTGTGAAGAATTACTTTTCTTGATGTTGGTACACCTGCCTACAGCTGTTGCTGTAGCTTCTTCTTCTTCTTCTTAGTTACCTTTCTGTTTATTTGTGACTGTGACACTTGATTGTTGTTTATGGTTATGTTATAAGTGGAGTAAAGTTTTGTAAAGTGGAGTAAAGTGTTTTATTACTGTGTAGTAGTGAATATTTAACTTCAATATGCCTCGTAGTTGTAGAGTATTTAAGAAAAGAAAGTATTACGGGAAAGGATATGTGAAAACAGTCCAGAATACAACACCTGGGAATTCACAGGCTAGGCCTACGTCAAGTTCTTCGTCTGGGAAAAAACTTAGTGAGTCTCTAAACTGGTACAGTGAGTACAAAAGTGATGGATTTCAATACACCATTCTTGATCTAAATACACTAGAACAAACAGTAAATAAAATTGCATCTTGTAAAACTTGCAGTTCTCCTCTAACAATAAAAAAACATAATGTATGTGGGTTAGCCTGCGATATTTCTATTGTGTGTACACATTGTGAAGGCATGGTAAAGTTTGGTAATTGTGGAAGTGTTGTATATAGTCAAGAGGTTAAAACCAAGGAGGGTACAAATAAGAAAGTAGAACATAAGTTGTATGACTTGAATATTAGATTAGTACTTGGCTTACGGGCTGTAGGAAAAGGTAAAATCGCTGCGGGAAAACTTAGTGCTGTAATGAACTTAGGCCATTCTGTTAGTCGATTCTTCCTGTATGTGGAATACTTGAGTAAATGTGCCAAAGCTGTAAGTAGGGAGGCAATGCAAAAGGCTGTAATAGAAGCTGTTGCAGAAAATGGTCAATGCTCTGATATAGCTATCGCAGTAGATGGAAGCTGGCAGCGAAGAGGTCACAGGTCGCTGAATGGTATTGTGTCGGCTACCTCACTAGCAACTGGAAAGGTTTTAGATGTTGAGGTCATGACAAAGTTTTGCCTGTGCAAAGGAAAATTAGGTGGTATTCATGACACAAATTGCACCGCTAACTTTAGCGGCTCAAGCGGAGCCATGGAAGTAGAAGGAGCGATGAAAATCTTTCATCGGTCTTTATCACAGAACACCGTACGTTACTTGCAATATCTTGGCGATGGTGACAGCAAGGCTCATGCTGCTGTTTGCCAAAGTAAGCCCTATGGAAACTGCAATATTGAAAAAATTGAATGTATAGGGCATGTACAAAAAAGAATGGGATCACGCCTGAAATCATTGAAGGTAAAGACCAAAAAGCTCCCGGATGGTAAATATTTAGGAGGTAAGGGGCGGTTGACCGATTCGGCTATACTTCAGATTCAGAAGTACTATGGCCTAGCCATTAGAAGATCCACTAATAGTGTAAGTGAAATGAAAAAAGCAATCTGGGCTGAGTACTTTCACATCATGTCATCTAATGAGGCACCACAACATGGGCTGTGCCCTGACAATGATGAAACATGGTGCAAGTTCCGAAAGGCAATTCAAAATAAAGAGAAATATGATCACACAAAACATTTTCATTTATCAGCAGACATAATGTCATTTATAAAACCAATATTCAAAGATCTGACTGATGAGAATCTGTTGAAAAAATGTTTGATGGGAAAAACCCAGAACCCCAATGAATCATTCAACCACATAATTTGGACATATATTCCAAAAAATATATTTGTAAGGATGACAACAATGCAATTGGGAGTTTCTATGGCAATCTGTGATTTTAATGATGGAGGTGTAGGGATATGCAAAATTCTAAAAAACTGTGGCCTAAATCCAGGAGACCACTTAGTGACTGCTATGGAGAGGATCGACACCTACCGGATTAGGAAATCAGATAAAGCGCAAGAAGAGCTTGAGAAAAAAAGCAGGCAACATAAGAGTTTGCTAAAAAGAAGATTAGAAGATAAGTATGAAGAGGAAGAGGGTGACCAACCATCCTATGCACCAGGATTTTACTAAGGTGAAAAAAATTAACATTTTATGTGATATTTTACTTACTTTTCTGTTTATTGGAGTTTTCCGAAACTCCTGTTTTTCTACATATTTCGTCGTGCAAGAGTCATAGTGTCGTAACTGCCAAAATCGGCGATTTTGAGTTAGGAGTGGTTTCCAACTAATGTTGGCCTGCTCTACACAATAGACATACTGGCGTATCTGTATTCCTTACCACTGTAATGATATTGCATGTTTAAAATAGTCGTAACTAAGAATTTTATAATATTACAAGAAACATACTGACGTATCTATACTTACGACACTATGTCACTTTTTGATGTGCTTCATACAGCAAGAGACATAGTGACGTAACTAACAAAACCCAACGGGTTTTATCGTTTGGTGTTGCTGTGGGTTGGCAGCACTGCTATTTATCACGAACAAACATAACCTAAAACACTTACCTTGGAAGAGTCTAGTGTCTACAGCAGGTCAAGTGTTTAACAGTAGTGTTTTATTGTGTTTTGTTTCATAGAACATAATTTATTTACTGCTTTACTTTTAGGAAAGTTGTAATTGGGCTTGCTTACATAATATTCTTTGGATTGACTATTTAAATAGTAAAGGCATAGCAAAATGAGTTGCAATAGTGACAGTGAAGAAGACATTCCTTTGACTAATTTCTTAAGTACAGTTAACTTAAACAACATGGTCAAGGAAAATAGTGTAAATGACGATTTTATTAGTGACGACATAGATGAGAGTTATTTTCCAACTTGTGATATTCAGTGTTGTGATAAAGACATAAACTCTTTATGTGACATTTGCAATTGCATGCTATGCAAAGACCATGCATTGTCTCCTTGTTCTGATGGACATAAACAACTCCTGCTTCTAGAACCTGCTCGACCGGAAAATGTTTTGGTAGTTGAACAAGATAGGCCTACTGAAGACCTCCCATTACTACAGGTAGGCCTACTCACGTCCATTGATAACATTTCTTATAATTTTAATAAAGGTGTTGCCAATAACAGCCCTAAGCCCATTAACCCTAGAAATGACATACAACTAAGAAATACCTGTGAAATAGGTATATGCAAGGGAGAACTTTTTGCTGCATGTCCCCTGTGCTACCGTTATCTTTGCTATAACCATCTAGATAACAGTGAATGTGCTAACGATCACAAAATCCTTAAACGAAAATGTGCTAATGAAAACGAAGATAATGTAAATACAACTATAAGCCTAAACATAACAACTTCTAAATCAAATAAGAAAGTAAGATCTTTAAATAGTTCAATCTGTTCTTTGCCTGAGTCTTTTGAGGTTGATGGTAGTAGGAAGGAGGGTTCCAGTATTAATACATCTAAGAAAAGTAACAATAAGAAAAGTAACAATAAAAAGAAAACTGCAAAAGAGCTTAGGAATAAAGGTTAAGCCTATACTAGCTTTAAGAAAAATATAATTGTTCCTGCTAGAAACAAACTAAAACCAAGGTGCAATGGAGACGTATGTAAAAAATTTGCGCATGAGTTTATACAAATTTCAGAAGGAGAAAGAGAAAAAGTTATAGAAGATTATTATGCAACAGGGAGTCTCCAACTGCAGAGAGAGTACATTGCTAGGTATGTTAAAAAAAAACTAACGAACAAAAAAACAAGCAATAAAGAAGATTCTAGACGAAAGTATACATTAGCCTATTTTTTGCCAAAAGGTGAGGGTGAAGTATCAGTTTGTAAAAAATTATTTCTGAACACCTTGGGAATTTCTGATAGAACCATTCGTACGACACTGTCAAAAATTAAAGAGTCAGGTGTAATACAAAAGGAGCAAAGAGGTGGTCGCTCTACAGGGTTACAAAATCAAGATAAAGTTGTCCGTGAGTCAATAAAAGACCACATAAACAGATTCGCACGAGTGGAGTCACACTATTGTCGTGCATCAACATCAAAAGAATATTTGCATCCGGACCTGAGCCTGTATAAAATGGTGGAAATGTTCAATTCTGACAGTAAATACAAAGGTACCACTACCAGCTATTACACATACTCCGACGAGTTTAAAAAGATGAATCTGGCCTTTCATCATCCGAAGAAAGACCAGTGTACTCTTTGCAATGTATACCGGTGTGGTGATGTGACAAAAAAAGCAGAGCTTGAACAAAGATATCAACTTCATATAGCAGAAAAAAATGTGTAAGAGACTTCAAAACTTATGTTAAAGAACATTTGGCAGATGAAACTTGTGTAGGCGCTACTTTCGACCTACAGCAAGTCATATTGCTACCTATAGCAGCAGAGAGTCAACTTTTTTACAACAGAAGACTTACCAACTTTAACATGACGATTTACGACATTGCATCCAAAGATTGTGCGTGTTTTGTTTGGCACGAAGGCCAAGGACGGAGAGGATCTGGTGAAATCGCAACATGTCTTTATAAGTTTTTGTCTGATCTCGACAGTAAGAAGGTAACAGAAGTTTTTTTGTTCTCTGATGGCTGCTGTGGGCAGAACAAAAATTCCGGTATTGCCACAATGCTTCTGCATGTTGTTAACACCTCAAAACATATCAAACGTATATCGTTGAAATTTTTTGAGCCATACCACGGCCAAAATGAGGGTGATTCGGCACATAGTGCTATAACTTCTGCATTGCATACTGCTGGTAATGTTTACGTTCCTGCTGAACTAAAGACAATAATACGACTTGCACGTCGAAACAAACCTTATAGTGTTCACAGCATGGAAAACAATGATTTCCTTGACTTTTTGGGATTAGCCCAAAAGCTTAAGGTTCTTTCTGTGCGATCCGATGATGAAGGTGAAAAGTTGAATTGGCCTACAATGGTTGAGTATATGACTTTGAAAAAAGAACCCAACAAAATCTTTTTCAAATCAAGCCATTTAACTCAAGTGTACAGAAGTTTGACAATCCCAATCAGTAAATCAGAAGTTTATGCAAGTATGAAGCCAAGGCGACTTTACAAAGGTAACCAACCGATGCTGACTAAAGAAAAGTATAATGATCTTACAGGACTTTGTGCTGGTGCCACCCCCATCATTAGGGGGGACGAAAATGTTAGTTTTTACAAAAACTTGCGCCATAAGTAAAATTAGTCATTACTCTTCATTAGGATTTGTCATTTTACAACGTACAGTAATAGCCTACAAAAACATTGTTAGTTAACCAACTGTTATAATCAGAAAATGACATGTTTTAATTTTATTTCTAATGGTTATTCAATTTACATTGTTTTATATTACTTTTTACCAATTGTAATTTTTAATTGTTGTAATTCTTTAAAAATATTTCTATTAATAATCTGAAAATGTAATTTTTTAATGTTGTTTATTGGCTATTCAATTTACAAAAAACTTGTTTTATAGTACTTTTTTAACCACTGTAATTTTTTATCGTTAGTATCTTTTTAATATTTCCTTTTATAATAATAAGCAGAAAATAATTTGTTATAATTTTATTTCTATTGGTTATTCAATTTACAAAACTTGTTTTATATTGTTTTTGTACCTATTGTAATTTTTAATTGTAATCTATGCTGTAATTCTTTTAAAATATTTCCATTTTATAATCTAAAAATTTAATGTTTAAATTTTGTTTACTAACTATTCAATTTACAAAACTTGTTGTATAGTACTTTTTTACCTACTGTAATTTTTTAATTGTTGGTATTCTTTTAATATTTCCTTTTACAATCAGAAAATGACTTGTTTTATTTTATTTCTATTGGTTATTCAATTTACAAACCTTGTTTTATTATTGTTTGTTTACCTATTGTAATTTTTAATTGTAATTCTTTTAAAATATTTCCATTTATAATCTATATTATTGGCTATTCAATTTACAACCTTGTTTTATATAAATTTTTTACCTATTGTAATTTTTATTTTGTTGTAATTCTTTTAAAATATTTCCATTTTATAATATGAAAAATCAATATTCAAATTTCTTTATTGGCTATTAAATTGACAACACTTGTTTTATAACACTTTTTTACCTACTGTAACTTTCAATTGTTGGTATTCTTTTAATATTCTGAAATAAAACAATGTTTTAACAAAAGAAAACAGTCGTACATTACTAGTCCTTTTTTATTTTTTTTGAGACATACTGTCGTATCTGATTTAAAATTGTGTAGAGAGGAAGAAGATAAAATTTAGTTTTTGAAGCCACTATATTATTGGTTATAGTTTTAAGTATACTAGGACGAATTTTCATGACTACTGGTGGCTTATATACATAATTACAGAGCAAAATGTAAGTTAAAATCTTTAACTTGCTCTACTGAAAAGTTTCCATTTTGCAGATACGACACTATGACTCTTGCACGACGATTTGTACCTTTTTCTCAAAAAGTAATAAAGCTATCTTCTTGAAATTTTTTGTGTAGTTTCTACTAACATAGACAAGCAACTGGAATCTCAAAAAACTATCAAAATGTTTTAATTTTTTTCACAAAAAAAGTTTTTGTAATTTTTTTTATTAAAATTTTTGGACATATTTTAAACAAATCACAAAAAATAATTAAAAAAGGTAAAACTTCCTTTTCTTATATTCCAGAAGTGTAAGAAGACCTATACTTTCAAAATATAATCACAGAACTGGGATATATATTTCCATTCTCATAAAAAAGGAACATTAGTTAACATGTAGGAAGATAGGGCGAATTGACCCCCTTAAAGGCTGTAATACTCTATAATATGACATGACACAACATTTTTTAATATTCAGAAGAAGTTTATTATTTTCACACCAAACAGATAATCTAACTAAATTTTCTTGCAAAATTTGACAATCATAACAAGTTTTAATATTTTTAAAAATTTTCAAATCGTCAGTGTACATTAAATATTCACAATTATCGAAACACGAAGTTATATCATTAATGAAGATATTAAATAATAAAGGTCCCAAATTACTGCCCTGAGGAACACCGGACCCCGTTATAAATCTATTCGATTTAAAACCAGAATACGTTACATATTGATACCTAAGAAACAAATAGGAAGAGAAAAACCTAAGTAGATCACTGGAAAACCCATAGAAATTCAGTTTCCTAAGCAATGTGATGTGATTGACTTTATCAAATGCTTTTGCAAAGTCAGTGTATATTACATCCACCTGCCCTCTATTATCCAATACCCTAGATGTATAATTTACAAAATTTGAGAGATTAGTATTAATTGATCGGGCAGGAATAAAACCATGTTGAGCCCAAGACAAATACGGTTTCATATGAGATAGCACAAACAAATGAATGACAATCTCAAACACCTTAGCAGGAGTTGAAAGTATTGCTACAGGTCTGTAGTTGGCAATATCTAATTTGTTAGCACCCTTATGAAGAGGAGTAATTCTGGACAGTTTCCAATCATTTGGAAAGCTGTTTGTGGAAAGACTTAAATTAAAAATAAAACAAAGAGGTTTAATTAGGAATTCTGAACAAGCTTTGACAATATAAACTGGAATTAAATCTGGACCAAACGATCTTTTTGAAGGTAATCTTTTAACTGCAGCCGTGACCTGATCAGTAGTTATATTTGAAATAATTAAAGGTTGCACTCCTGTCATAACAGGCGATGAAAGTACCTCCTTCCAGTTTAACTGATCTGGTTTGTCATATACGGAACCAAAATACTCTGCAAAGGCACCTGCAATAGATAAACCGTCCCTAAGCCGCTCGTCATTCCACACAAAATCATTTCCGGTTACTGTCCCACTGCCTTTTCTGCATTTCACAAAATTCCAAAACTTTTTCGGATCACTCACAAGAGATCATTCGAGATTTGCTATATGCATTCCATATGCTTCTTTTATCAATTGCTTAACCTTACTCCTATAATATTTAAATTTTGCAAAATAATCATTATTCCCGGATTTATTCGATTTTGCCCTAAATTTATGTTTCAATTTTAAGTTATCAATAATTTCTTTTGTAAACCAAACCGGGTACTTAGGCTTAACTAGTGGTCTCTTTTGTGCGTATTTATCTAAAACTGAATAAATTAATTTATAAAATTCAGAAACAGCAGTATTCACGTCTTGACAATTAAAAACATTCTTCCAATCGCAATATTTAAGATCAGAATAAATACCATAAAAGTTGGTCTTAGTGAATGAATAAACAATCTCATTAGGCACCCCCGTATGACACCTACTTCGGCCTCCCGCAAAACAAACAATCAACACAGGATGGTGATTATCCACCCAAACCAAGGCTTCGTCGCCACCCAGCACGGATGCTCCCACAATATTACTTATTACCAAATCCAAAGTTCTGTTGTTGTGATTGATAACATCATTTAGCATAACAAATTTATTAAAATTTAGAAAAAATGATAAACCTTTATAAATTCCCCAATCCAAATGTAAGTCAAATGTGTTATTAGAAATACGAGGTAAATTAAAGTCGCCCACAATGCAAATGTTCCTATCAATTAAATTACTATTATTAAAAAACAAATTAAAGAACAACTCGTAAGAAAAAAGAGGAGTCCTGGGTGGAAAATAAATATTGCAAAGAATAAACGTAAACCCAACGTCATTTGATAGTTTGACCCAAGCAATATCCACATTATCAATAGAAGGAAATGTAAGCAACTGGGACTTCCAAGAACCGGTCCTTATAGCAGTCAATACGCCAGCTCCCCTCTACTTATTTACTCCGTCACTTCTATAAACAGTCCAATCAGCTGGGAATAACTCGCCTGAAGTCACATTACTATTTAACCAAGTTTCAGTGATACAGACTATATCACTATCAAGGTTAAGCAAATTTTGATAAAACTCATTTAGCTTGGTATTCAGACCTCTAACATTCTGATAGTAAATACATTTATCACTACTCATTCAAATTAAAATATAACCTTATTCCAATTTGTTTTAAACTAATTAGCTCTTCCTTATAACAATAAGCACAGTGAAAAAGTGTATAAGACACTCCTGAACTATAAAGTTTCACATAAAAACTTGTCTTTCTTAAATTGCAAAGATTAATAAACATACTGACATCAGCAAAAATTATCATTAACATACAGAACTGAGAAAAATTTCCACTATTCAATTTTATCCTGTTTCTATTAACATTTATCTTACTATTAATCAAGTCCTATCACTAAATAACTTTAACTATAAATTTACAAAATGTTATTGATATAAACACAAAAGTAAGCTTATATCTTAGATAGAATAAAACCTGAACACAAAAAGCTTATATCTGTTTTTTTTTTTTTTTTTTTTAACTTCTCAAATATTTATTACCGTATGCGACAGAAAAATAAATTGAACTTAAAAAAATAAACACAAAATTTTCTGACTTATCAGCATCAAGCAATATATTCTTACTTTCAAACTCACAAAAGTTTGAGTTTTGAATTAATAAAAATAAAATATCTTCTGGTGTAGAATTGAAAAATGGAACACAAAAACAAAGTTCACTTCTGGATTCATTTATACATTCATACATTTACCCATTTGATACTCCAACACTTATTTATGAGCGCAAAAATTTATACACACATTCACGCTTACTCACAATAAAAATACAGTTAGTTATAAAAAATAAATAGAGCAATAACTTAGCTTGTGTGCACGTCATCCTGATTTGATACACTTTGGCCGTCCTTAGCTTGGTGACTCAGACGTAGGATTTGCTCTCGCGAATCTATCAAAATCGCAGGCTGTCCGTCCATTTTCCGCACTAAAACTTTACCATTCCGGAACCAAACATATTTAACATCACCTTTCCTCACAGCGGTTCTAGCCAAGAATAACAGTTCTCTGTTAAGTTTACTTAAGGACGGATTTATATAAACTTTGTTTTCCGATACAAATCCCAACTCAGACGCAGAAAAGCCGCGCTTAACCCGCGAAACTCACAAAAACTCCTCACACTCGCGGCGGCGAACAAACTTTATAATTATGCCTCTTGGCCTCAATTTCGAGTCGCTACTCCCGGATAAACGATGAACAGCGTCAATCATGTCAATAGTCAATTCGAACCGAAGAGCTCGAGCTACATTGTCAATAACTTGATAAATATTTTCATTTTTAGTCTCCGGTACGCCTTGTACATCGACACAGTTAACTCGCGAATACTGTTGTAGATTGTTCAATTCCGAAGTTACCGAATATAATTCCTTCTTCAAACACTCATTTTCACTTTTTAAATTGCCGATCATATCAAAACACTGAACAATTTCAGCTTTTTGAGATTGAACGATAGTTTTTAGTTCGTCAATTTTTTCGTGCGTTGAATTAATAGAGATTCCCATTTCCTTACTTTCTTCGCGAAAGTCCCGCATTTCTTTAAATAACTGATCAAATTTACTGAAAAGTCCAGAAATAGTTTCAGTTTCATCCCTGCTGTTTGATCTAGTCATAACGGTCGGTTGTTGCTTCGGCTTATCTTGAGGCATGACGTAGGCTACGCTGTAGAGATTAGACAAACCGGTCTACCTTGAACGTTTCTCGGCATGTTTGTAATTATATTTTTTATTATTTTATTTTATTGCCATTCCTTCAAACATACATTTGAGGACCTATAGGAGGCTAGTAGCCCGTACATAGGAGGTCCCTAAAACTAAAACAATTAAATTTACAATTCACTTAAAACAATAAATTTTGGGCAAACTATTTGACGTAATTACACAATAACTTTATAGCTCACTTATTAACATTAACATATAATATGTGTAAAGTTTTAACTCAATTAGACATCAATAACCCACTTAAATAATATACAACAAACGGAGCCAAAAAACACTGGTCTACTCAGCTATCATCCCCACTCCCGAATCCGAGTTTATGACTTATACTGGCATGTCAAAGCTTTTAGAAAAATACTCATACTTTTTGAGAAGCATTTAGGATCTATGAACTTTGACCACTTTGAAAGTTGTAAGAACTTAAGTGCTTTAAGCACTGCTCCCTTTCCCAAGGATTACGTTTTGGGAATCATGTCTAAGTTACGACAAGAGTTTGAAAACCGCTTTGAAGACTTCGACCGTGCATCAGAATTCATTCAGATGTTTCAAACCCTTTTAACTATGACATTGACAAAGTTCCTGCTGAAATTCAACTTAGTGTCATCTAGCTAACATCCAACGACTCAATCAAGTCGGATTTCCAAGAATGCTACAAAGAAGGTAACCTACTTCAATTTTACAGTTCTCTCAAAGAAAAGACATTAAGAACATCAAAAATCATGCTCGAGCTATGTTTTCTCTTTTTGGATCCACCTACAAGTGTTAAAAAACTTTTTCAAAAATGAAGTTTGTGAAATATAAATACAGATCTTCCTTATCATATGAACATTTCAAATCAATCCTAATGATCGGAACTACAAAGTTTGACCCTAAATGGACTGAAATTTTAAGTGGCAAACAAATGCAATCTTCTCACTAAACAACAATTATTGTTCTTTTTAAGCTTCAGACTTGTTGTGTACTCATTTATTGTCAAGTTTTTCTCATCCTCATTAAAACTTAAAATACAATAAAATAAATTTGTATTACCGTACATTGCAATGATTTGGTTTTGTATCATTATGTGTTTGCAGTAGGCCTACTTCAAAACTCCTTTTACAGAACAAATTTTATTTGCGGCAAAGAATAATTATTTTAATTCAGTTTTCTGAACTATTCTAAATTTTACAAGTTTTATATTAGAAGTTATTGATGCATTATCACATGTAACTTGTTTGTAAAGTGGCGATTGCCGTAAACACAGAAGTTTATGACATAAATACATAGCTAGACGCCTAGACAGACTTATCTAAAGTCTAAACTGAAATAATATTGGATTGTTCGCCAGCCTTTCCTCCAAAAATTTACAATGTGGCCCTTGAGTAAAAAAGGTTGGAGAACCCTGCATTAAAGTATGAGATTCGACAGGGTTCAGTTCTTTCGGGACCATTATTCCTAATATATGTTAACAACTTATGTAACTGTAGATTCAAAGGGAACCTTGTCTCATTTGCGGATGACACCGCACTTTTTATAAGGCGGATTCAACCGCTGAGAAGGGACATGCAGGATAACGTAAAAGTCTTCTACATGTTTCTTTTCTTTTTTAGATTGCGAAAAGCTGAAACATGTTCGGAAGAGGTTTTGCCTACCAAACTTCATTCGGAGGATGCTGGGTGATGACCCCCAAACCATTAATATGGTGTTAGCATTCCTCCATCGGTTGAATGTAATTGGTAACATTTGAAAGCAATATACATTTACGTAACTTAAATACCATGTTTAGACTTATTACTTGTTATTTTAGTTAGAGTTTTATTCATTGTTATGTAACAGGGCACTTTACAGCCCTGAGTAAGCACTACACAAAGATCATTAAAGTAGTCAATGTTCAGCTTGGGAAAAGGGACCTCTTCGCGCTTATGGGAAAATAACATGGGCCGCAATCAGGTTCCTTTTCTCAAAGACATCAGATAACATGGCAATACTTTAAAAATTGAGGAGGTGGCTGGAAAAACGACCTGAGGCCACTCAGATCGTCTTTCGGCAGAACGTTTCAATCGATCCGCCATTTCATTCTATACAAATCAGTTTTTGTTTCATACAAATATCTCTTTTCTTCATTTAGTTATGATTTTTTTTATGGGAGTACAATCTGCTTGTCCCAGAGATAAGCAGTCGAATATTAGTTTGCAGACAATTTTTTCAAGTTATTTTTTCTTATTATTGTACTCCGTTTCATTCCCTTTAAATTAGAACCGAGCAAACTTGTTGTAAATGCTCCTAGATGGTGCTGACAAACTATACAGTAGTAATGGGTAATTAATTACCTTATTTTTATCCGTCGAGCACTCTAAAATATATCCTTTCTGGATTACCGGTTTCGGTGGTTCATGCCACCATCATCAGATCAACCTCAAAAATGATTCATTCCACTGTTGTGGAACACGTCGTAAAATAAACTATACACAATTAACACAAAACATTAAAAAACACAAACACTTGAACAAATTTAAATTATACACTGAAAAAACAACTTAATACATCACATGAGGACTCCTCTACACATGTCATTTCATGGAGGGCATGTGTACAACTCCAATAATGTGTATAATTTATTACCCATTATTATAATAATTGCATTCTTGGAAGCTAAATAATAACATCATGTTTAAACTATACAGGCTTACTTAATTAGAACCGAGCAAACTTGTAACCGCTCCTAGATGGTGCTGACAAACTATCTTTTCCTTCACACGTAATATTAAACCGATGGTAAAGTAACTGAAGTATTGTTAATTTGTCAGTTTTCTTTCATGAAGCCGTAGTCTAGTGGTAACGTAGCGTCTTTCTGATCACAAGATGCCGAGTTCGAATCTAGGCTAGGGAGACCAGATATCTAATCATATCTGTGGTTTGAGGGTAGGAGGGCGGAAGTAAAGCAAACGGTGGTTAGCTTGCTTCCAAGCTGACGGGATATGACTAGATATCTGGTCTCCGGCTGGGGCTGTTTTGCATAATTTTACTTAAATATTTATGAATATTTATTTACTATATGTAAAAAAAAAAACCATTGATTTCTTGAATTTTAGGACAAAAGTAATGTAATAAACTTAACTTAGTTTGTGATCATGATTTGTTGCTTTATTTTATCATATAAATTAAAAATGAAGGATTTAATACAACTTTACTGCGTTGAAAAGTTGTTCTATGGAAAAACGACCCCTGACATGACCCTATATTTTACGTTATAACTGTGTTGGGGAAAATGTTATGTATGTTTGAAGATGTTTTTCTTAAACTAGATAAATTGATCTATTAAACTTATATAGTATATAAGCTGAGAAAAAATGTATAGTGTAAAAAAAATATAAGTTTAACTTTCAAAGTTGATTATCTCAAAGCACGCTTTTTTGACTCAGGTTGTTTTTCCACCTAACTCCTCAATTACTCTCTGATGAATTTTAGCAGCGACGAAGTGAACTACTACGAGTTTATTGTAAAATGAGACCCAGTGTGCTCTGTTACAAGTTGTTATTGTGTAATTATTGTTACCGTTGTTATTTTATCGTGTAGTGTCTGTAGTGTGTGTAAATTAGAAGTTAATTTTATACCGTGTGTGATCGTAAATATCTCAATTACTTATTAAGTCTATGAGCATTACGCGAATGCTCTTCGTTTTCCAGGCAATGATTACCATCAGGGTCTAAACTCGATAGACCCCAAGATTCAATTTACACTCGAAATTGAAAATGACAATAGCATTATTTTTTTGGATCTAACAATAGTAAAACAACATGAATCTTTCAAATTCAATATTTATAGGAAGCCCACCACAACTGATATCACCATACACTCTGATTCTCATCATCCACCATCTAAAAAAATTTCAGCTTATAACAGCATGATCCATAGACTAGTCACCATACCTCTTGAACCACAAGATTACCAGAAAGAGCATAAAACGGATATACCAATTAGACCCCTCGTAAATTTTAAACCAACACCGGCATACAAATTAGCCAAAGCATTAGACAAGATTATAAAAAGTAAGATATGTCTTCACAATAACCACAGCCTAAGCAATAGTTTGGAACTTGTCAACAATATAAAGGATATTAACACAAAACATAGGGGTAGTCACACTTAGGCGTCATTCGATATCGTAAACCTGTATACAAACATACCAGTGAACGAAACCATAGAAATTATGGAAGTTAATCTGTTACAATAATCTGACCTCAATAGTGACGCTATAAAGGAGTTAACACATTCAGTGAAATTAACATGCAATCAGAATTACTTTGAATTTAACGGAATGTTCTACTCACAGGAAAATGGACTAGCAATGGGATCTCTACTTTCAGGCCTTCTATCTGAAATTTACTTAAATTATTTTTAAAGTAAACACATATTTTCCACAAACAACAAGTACCTTAATAATATCGTATACTACTATAGATATGTGGATGATACTATTATGTATGTTTAACGGTAATAGTAGACAATTGGAGAACTTTAGAAAATACCTAAATGGAATCCACCCAAATATTCAGTTCACACTGGAAATCAAAAAAAATAACGAATTAAACTTTCTGGATTTACGTATATCTAAACATAACAATAGCCATAGTTTTGACATATACAGGAAACCAACCACTACAGATACAACCAGCCATGCTACATCTATCCATCCTCACACCCATAAGCTTGCAGCGTACCACAGTTTTATAAACCATTTACTGAACATTCCACTAACTACAGAAAATTTCAACAAGGAACTTGGCATAATTAAACAGATTGCTGTCTCTAATGGTTACCACCCGAAAACAGAAAAGTCAGCTGTAGGAGGCTAGTTGTAAACAAACAATGACGCATCACTATTGCAACACAGCTGGCGTTGTCAGTGCATCAGGGGACAACGTTTTTTAGCAGGTGTATGTTCTAGTATTCAAGTTTTATCTGTTAACTACTTTTAGGTACTAGTGTTTTATTATTGTAGTATTTTGATATTATTATTAGTATTTTATTTTGATATAATGGCTGATGATCTCCTTAGATCCGATGAAATAAGGGATCTTATAAACGAAAACATTTCTGATAGTGAATTGAACTGGGATGATATTGCACAACCTTCCCTTCACAAGTGCTGTCATAGATTTTAATTTAGATTGTGATCATGTCAGTGGCATTGGCGATGATAGTGATAGTATCGACGAAGATGATAGTAGTGAGAGTGATGTTCCTGACAATTTGAAGCCAGCGCCTTCAAGAGGAGAATGGCGCAAATGGAGCAGCTAACGATAAAAGTTTTCCTGAGTTTAAACATGTTTTGGAAACAATTGTGGATTTAAACCTCCAACAAATATAAATAGAGAATCTGACATATAATTTTTCCAGCTATTTTTTACTGATCAATTGTTTCTGGAAATTTTAAACGAAAGTAATCGATATGCAAAGGAGATAATTCAAAAGAACACTCCTCTGGCAAAAAATTCGTCTTAGAATCCATGGATAGATATAACAATGCCTGAGTTAAAATCATTTATAGGTGTTATTCTTAATGAGTTTAAATGAAAAACCAGCAATAGATGATTATTTTTCACTCAATTGGTTGGATTACCACCTTTTTTTAAAGGCATCTTTTCAAAACAAAGATTTTACCAAATATGTTGGTCACTCCACATGAGCCCACCACACAATACTGGTCCTATATTAGGCACGTTGACCCGTTCCGGAAAAGTTAAAAGATTTTAAAATATCTGGAACAAAAATTTCAAGAATACTATGTTCCATCTAAGCATATTAGTTTTGATGAAAGTACTATTGGTTTCAAAGGATTGGTTATGTTTAAAATTCATAACAAAGAAAACCCAACTAAATGGGTATTAAAGTTTTCGTTTTAAGCGATGCTGTTAGTGGCTACATATGTGTGATGGAACCTTACATGAGTTCGCAAATGACATATTGACCGGCCAGATTTACTAGCAACCACTAAGATTGTTTTATCTCTAATTGATCAAATTGAAAATTCCAATTACAATGTTTGAAGGATTTCACATTTTTACGAACAGATACTACACTAGGGTACAATTGGCTAAAGAACTATACAACACAAATTACACTTAACAGGGACAATAAACAAAGGTAGAGTGAGTCTTCCAAATGAAATAAAGGATAAACCAAAATTGAAGAAAGGTGATGTATTAACCTTTATAAAAGATGGATGTAATTATGATCTTTCAAACATACACGTCTTAGAGTGGAAGGATAAGATATCAGTATTAATGTTAACAAGCCTCTATGAGAATACTAGTGAAACCATAAAAAGAAGAGTTAGAGGAGCAAGAGAAGAAAACGTTTTAAAACCTACTGTTATGTGTCAGTACAACGACCATATAGATATCGCCAACTATTACACCTCATCGTATTCTTTTACCCGAAAAACTTTGAAATGGTGGCGAAAAGTTTTTTTCTGGGCATTGGAGATATTTACTTTGGACTCTCACCAAAAGAAGTTTGCAAATTTGCTTACCAGTATGCAAAAAAACAGAATGACCTGAACATGCCTCAGTCCAGGAAAGCTAATGAGATGGCAGGATCTGATTGGTTTAGCCATTTCTTAAGCAGACGCCATAATTGTTCGTTTCGTGCACCTGAAGCACTAAGTTTAGCTACAGCCACCAGCTTCAACGCAACACATGTAGGAAAATTCTTTGATCTTCTCCTAACAGTTTTGAGTAGACACGGATTTCAGGCTCATGACTTTTTTAACATGGACGAAACGGGTATAACAACTGTATAAAAACCGGATAGGGTTGTTCATTCTTCTCTAGAACTTCAAGCGGACAACATCTCCAGGACCAGGACCAGCAGTGGACTTTTGGACCAGCTTCATTGTGGTAACATCGTGCTTCTTACGCTTTAGCGAGTGCCGTGTGCCTCTGTTGAGTCAACAGCGCAGACGTAGGGGCGGCAGCTGGGCAGTGCGTCGCATATTACGCACTAGTCCGACTATCAGTCTCTTGGTGTTTGTTGGAGTTTGAGTTGTGCGATTCTATTCTTCACGGCCCTTTTAAGGACCTGTTTTAATTCTTTTGTATTTTTCTTTTCGACCCTTTTAAGGACCCTAGATTTAGTGATTCAAGTTCGCCCTTATAAGGACCCTGTTTTAGTAATTTAAGTCGGCCCTTTTAAGGACCTAATTAGTAAGTTAAGTTGGCTCCTTTAAGGATCATTAATCTTTTTCTTGTTCTAGTATCAGTGACCACGACATGGACTCTGCAGGTTTCCAGACAGTGGTAAATCGGCGCAGACGTATCTCTAGTCCCACGAGCGGCAGTGGTACGGATAGTTCCGTTAGGACTGTCTGATCTTCAAACGATTCTGTTTCAGGTACCAAGGCGGAAAAGATTCCACTGATTATAAAAGACGGTGTCGAGAAGGATTGGCCGTAGTTTTTGAAGGGGCTCCGACAGCAAGGCCTCTCACATTTGAGGCCAAATGCGTCGGAAACTTTATCCGTCTCTTCTGTGATACTATTTCTAATTTCAGGGCCATGCAGACATATCTTGCATCAAAGAACGTGAGGTATCACACGTTCTCCTTACAGACGGACAAGGAGGTGAAGGTTACAATACGTGGCCTTCACTACCTCACCGAAAAGGACGATATCATCCAGGCGTTGGAAGATAAGGGTTTCACACCCTCACATGTGCAGTCACTGCAAAGGCAGACAGGAGAGGGCATCAGGGCCCTCAGTAACACCTTCCTAGTGAAACTGAAGAGAGTCGGAAATTTTGCTAACATTTATAAGTTGCAGGAGCTCTTGGGACTGCAAGTTACTGTTGCCGAATTCCAGCCGCAGAAGGGAGTACCGCAGTGCTACAACTGCCAGCGAATTAGACATTCCTCTGTAAACTGCGGACGTCCTCCTAGATGTCTCAAGTGTGCGGGGCCACACAGAGGTAGAGATTGCCAGGAGTCAAATAACTCTCCAGTTAAATGTTGCAACTGCGGCGGTGATAACGTGGAAAGTTGGAAGGGCTGCCAGGTTCATAAACGGGCGGAAATGGCAAGGAGGAGGCGTGGTGCACGGGGTGGGGGCCGTCGGGGGGATGGGCCAAGGCCCACCTCAAGCCGGCGCCTCTCTCTGGTGGTCGACAGTTCAGACCAGGACCTAGTCCTGGATCTGTTCCTCAGTCTACTGCCACTACGTCTGCTAAGTCGGCTGTTCAGCCTGTGACCAAAGAACTGGTTGCCCAGCCCAAGCCTATTACACCTGTCTCTTCTGTTTCAGGTGCTAAATCCTACTGCAAAGAAATCGAAGGCTGATGTCGGAGCTCCACCCAAGAGACCCAGGAAGCGACCTCTTCGTAGGGAAGAAGACTCCCTACCACTAACTCGCAGTTCATCTGTTTCAGATACTGAGATCAGCATCGAATCGGATGCTGACGTCCAGACTCCTAAGGTAACGTCGACTTTTGACGCCTGTGGAAGTACCACCAAGGAAGAGGTGAATGCCAATGCGCAAGACGCCTGTCCAAGAAGATAGTAGTGAGGTCATAACCTGCTCTAGTGCCGCCATAACTAATGAAAATCTGGCTTCGTGGATTACACAGCTTATCTCTATTGTTTTAGGTTCTGCAAACAAAAAACCGGCAGAGCTGCTTGCAGCTATTTTGACCAGCCTCCAGAAATCCAGAATCTAATTCGTGATGAATAGAAACCTCAAAGTGGTGGTCTGGAACGCAAATGGGGTTCGCCCCAGGCGCAATGATGTACACTACTTCGCTACAGAAGATGACGTCGACGTCATCCTTTCTGTGAGACTCATCTACACCCCCCTTTACACTTCCTGCCTACAGGACTTATCGTACTGACCGGGTCTTAAGAGACCGCAGCGGTGGTGGTAATCCTAGGTGTGAAACCGCTGTATTGGTGCACCGCAGGCTAACTCACAGAGATTTTCCCAGTAATACAGTACATTTCGAGTCCAGAGGTTTTTTCGTACAGCTTGGGGACTTAAAGATCCTACTAGTCGCAGCCTATGTCTCACCTACTCGAATTCTTCAGGGTAACTTTCTGTCCGATCTGGACACTCTATTTCAATGTGCCGAACATGTCTTTGTTGCAGGTGATTTCAACGCCAAGGACAACTCTTGGTCACAGAGGACCAACACCAGGGGTAAGGTTCTTCGTCGTTTCATTGATTCTCAGCCTAGTGCTGAGGTCTTGTCACCTTTGGAGCCTACTCATTACCCGGCCCATGGGCTTGCTGATGTGCTTGATATAGTTTTAACAACAAATGTTCCTTTTCCCATAGTTGTTCGTGCTACCCATGATCTCTCGTCAGATCACTGCCCGCTTCTGGTTACTGTCGTTGCCGGACCAACTTCCAGCTTACCACCCCACACTGTACGTGTCAGGGTCGATTGTGACCATTTTAACGAACTAATTGCGGAACGCCTAACGCATTCTGCGCCCCCAAAATCCGTGGAGGAATTGGACGAGCGGGTCAGTTCGTTACACAACCTTCTAACACTTTCTGTTTCAGACGCTTCCATCGCTGCTTCCCAAGAGCAGTCGCGGGAAACCCTTTGCTCCAGATTACGGAAGGAAATTGCCAAGAGGCGAAGACTTCGAACCCATTGGCAGTTCACTCGTTCTCCGGCAGCAAAGAATCTCTTCAACCGGCAGAACAACAGTGTTAAAACTCTCTTAAATAATTTCAGGTCTGAGTCATGGAACTCATATCTGCATACTCTGGAATTGCAAGACGGTAGTGCTTGGAAAGTGGCCAAGGTACTCCGTAGTGAGAAGCACTCCAGTCGGCCTCTACATGGACAGCCTATTCTGCCCTGGAAAAGGTCGAGACGTTTTCTGACAGTATGGAGGATCAGTTTCAAAAAAATCACAATGTATGCGATGAGGATCATGCAGATAAGATCGAGGAGTTCATTAACGACTACTTTGCTGAGTCACCGGAGGCTGACGTCAACATCGAACCTTTCACTCTCAAAGAGGTGCGGGCCGCGGTCTCTACGGTCAAGCCGAAGAAAGCCTCCGGGCTGGATCGGATTGGCGGCTGAGCCTTGCTTGCTGCGCCCCCTCAGTTAGTGAAGGTCTTACTAAATTTGTTAAATTCTGTCATTAGGTTGCGCTACTTCCCTAAGGATGTAAAATGAAACGTAGAATCCCTCCCGCAGTGGAGCTTGACGGGGTGGCTATCTATTGGAAGCCTACTGTCAAGTACCTTGGCATAACGCTGGACAGTCGACTCAACTGCTCAAATGTTGGCAAGGCGTAGCCCTCTGCCAGTAAACACTAAATTAACGATTTTTCTGTTAACAGTTTGCTCAGTGCTGATGTACGCGTCTACCGCTTGGTGGGCGCTTGACAGCAAATCCAGCAGGAAAAAATTGGAGACTTCAGACTACTGCTCTTCGCAGACTCACGCATCAGCCGTGGTACGTGAGGAGCTCTACCATTCTAGGGTCAGCTGGTATCCCTACCCTAGAAGTTTTTGCTACAAGATGTGCCACTAAACTGTTTCAGGATGCACGCAACTACGGCTACCTTCATATAGCTAAGATCTGCAGGAGACTCGACATCCCGGAAAATGGTAGGCCCCGGCCTGCCGCTATCCTGGACGACCCGCCATAGGTTTCTTCAGGCTGCGACTAAATTCAATATTGACACTAACCTGTTTGAATTCATTTTCTATTTAACCCTTTAGTTCATAGTGTCCAATATATTGGACGATGTTTTCAGCAGTAAAATATAGTATCTAAATACAGATATCTCCTTTGAAACTCAGTGGATCATATAAAGGGAGATTTATTTTGATTTTCAACCTAGTGCTGCGATAATATTTGTTATAATATTTATTCAAAGTAAGTTTTTTTAACGCTTTGGTATATATTAAAAAAATTGTCTTACAAATATTTGTTCTTCAATCTATGGATACACCTTCAAAAAATGTACAATAATAAAAGAATATAATTGAATCCATTTCTGATTTTTAAAGACATTTTACCTCAGGGTGTTCCAGGGTATGCCGTGCACCCCCTTACCCCACAATTTAAACTTACCATACGAAACTTAAAATAACTTTTTATGTTCATTTAATTACATGTTGTAGTGAAAATTTTGTATAATCACAACGTTTGATTCCGTTTTTTTATTTAAAATTTTGAGTCACTTATACATTCCTTGGTCTGAGATGTATAAACAATTGTATAACAGAAACACTCGTATAAACAACATGTAATAGAAATACGTCTGTTAATATACATGACAACTAGTCAAGTCCAAGAATGGTGGGAGGAAGATGAAGATAATTTTAAAAACATAATAGAGCAAGGCGAGTAGTGGAATGTAGATATTAAAACTGAAATTGAATCCGATGCCGATGTAGATAACGGAATGGAAACTGAAGGTGAGTGGATGGAAGCTGCTGTTAAAGATGAAGTTGTATCTGAGGCTGAGGCGGATGATGCGGTGGAGTCTGAAGAACTAGAAGAAGAAGAGGTTGAAGAACAAAAAGGAGTAGTGACCCCACCAAGTCCGTAACTCAGAAATGCACTCAATGTTTTACACACACTATGTTAATCACACTATGTCACACAGCACAAAAACGAATCGGGCTATTCTAACTGCCTGAGCGATCTTCTGCACTTTGTCGGTACCCAGAGGGGACAACCGGGGAGGCACTCCGGGCTGCCAGGTACTACAGGGATGAAGAAGTAGAATCTGAGGATGAGGCTGATAAAGAAATGGAGTCTGAAATCATTTTCATATTTTATTTTTTATTACTTTCTTATGATTTGAAAAAATAACTCTGGTTTTCAAAGATCGTAGGTAGTAAAAAAAATTTATAGATAAACAAAATTCAGTGCATATTATTTACTTCCGATTACTTTTGAAAAAACCGTTTTGAAATATTTCGAAAAATTGTTCCTTAACGAAAGAATATTAGTTTCCTTGTTTAACTTTAAATCGTGTTTTCAGTCAGAATATTCTAACAACATTCTTTATATTTTATATAATGATTCACGATGTTTAACATAAAACCGTTGTATAATTCTTTCAAGGTCTTTCTAATGCACCTCAATGTATTTCAATAGATTCAGATTTTTACCTGTAATGTCTTACTCAATCAGTTTCACTGACTCCGTGGATTATTTTGGTGGAGATAAGTGTAAGTTACAAGTTCCAGCTTTTTATGTCAATGTTTGAATAATTCTAAACATAATAATATTTTACAAATGTTGTGACTTACAAACATTTGTTTTTCAATCTGAGTTAGTGATTAAAAATTGATTTGGTTTTTTATTTAAAATTTGGAGTCACTTATACATCCTTGGTCTGACTTGAATAAACAATTGTATAACAGAAACAGTTGTATAAACAATATGTAATAGAAATACGTCTGTTAATATATTGTTTACAGAGTAAAAATGACAACTGATTTTTATTGTAAGCAGAGTTTTGATAGTATTTTAAAAAGTTACTGACATACAAATATATGATTTTAATGTTTGTTAATAATTTTGGTGTGATTAGGTTCTAGGATAGTTCTAAAAGTTAAAATGAGTGAAGTGAACAATCCCTTACTGAATGGTGTAGGAGCTGAAGTGGTAGTGCCACTAAAAATATGTAGAAAGAAGAGGAAAAAGGGTAAAGGATGCTATAAAGATGAAACAAAGAAAAGGAGGTCCCAAGGCCTTTGCTATGAAGGAAATAAAGGCAACATGATGGCTGCTAAACAACCACCAGCTTATGTGTTTGTTAACAAAACGTAGTCATTAACTTTAGGCTTAGAGTCTTATTGCAATAATAAAGAAGACAAACAAATGGCTGTATTATTAATAACCTACAGTAATAAAATTAACCTCAAAACGGGCCAAAACTATTTTTGTTTTTCATACGACAGATCTAAACACTTTTTATGTCTCAAACTTCCCCTTTAAGTGTTTGTGTAACATAAAGCGTTGTTGAAAACCGTGCTTGGTGGCTTACTTCTATTTTGCAAGTCACTACTATTATTTTTCGTTTTTAGGTCAAATGCAAGTGCAAGAACAAGAACTGCTATAACCTGACTTTTGAACACAAACTCAAGTTATTCAATAATTTTTATTCTTATGCCGACAACGAAAAGCAAATTACTTACTTGATGGGACTTATCATTGTACATCCTGTCAAAAGAAGGCGGAAATCTACTGTTCCGGACAATAGCAGAAAACAAGCTTCTGTGTCTTGCACATTACCGAATGGTGAAGGTAACATTTTTCATGTTTGCAAGGGCAGTTTCCTGGAGGTTTTTGGAATCTCACGCAGACGAATCCTGACTTTAGCGACAGCTAAAAAGGCTGGTGATATTACATAATTATGTCGAAAGAAGGGGGAATAAAGTTGAAAATAGAAAATATACAGAGCAAGATGAACAATGTGTGACCGCCCGTATAAATGCTTTCCCTCGTGAAGAAAGCCACTATACCAGGGCTAAATCTTCAAGGAAATACCTTAACCAGGATCTCAGCATTAGCTCTTTGTACACATCTTTCAAACTAGCTTACCCTGACAAAAACATTTCTCATAGGTTTTATTTTACAACTTTTAAGAGCAAATTCGTTAATCTGTCGTTTAAAAGTAAAAGAACTGACACGTGCAACAAGTGTGACCTCCTGAATACCAAAATGAAATGTCAACCGGGTGACAGTACAATATAGAAGAAGCTTGAACTTCATCACCTAAAAGCCGAAAGGGCACGAGCAGAATTGAAAAATGATCATACGAACTCATAACTTTCAACTAGTGACATGTTGAGACGGAATGAGGTATCCGCTCAGTGCATAAATTAAATTTTCAATAAAATGTAAAATTCAGCTTAATAATCTTAAGTCCATAAGACAGGCCTAACCAAGTCCAGCGAGAATAAGCCGAATTAATCATGTTATACAGGGAACAATGGGAAATTAAAATATTAATTAAAACTGGGTATTTTGATGAAATTGTATTCATAATAAAGTAGCTAAGAGAAAATGTAAATACCAAGACTTGATAGTTTTTCATAGTAAAAAGTTATAGCCATAAGAAGTTCTAATAAAGAAATAATAAACTGTATTTTTCATTTTTATAGAAGGTAGTGGCTAGATAATAAATACAATGATTGTAAGAGCTATAGTGAGATAGACAAAACGAATTTTATACGGGGAAAAAGGATTAGTTTACATAAATAGAAAATTTAAATAAAGCCAAATCATCGTAGCGTTGCCAAATTTAAACATAGAACAAAAGTAAAAACTGGACTATATTCAGCGAGAGTTAGGCTACAAAATGACGTTTTCGAAAGTGAGAAAATCACGGAAAATCGCGGTGCGAAAAAGGAAGATTTCGCGACCGATCGCCAAAACCGATTGCAGCATCGTACAATCGCGAGTCGAGTTTGTACGAGGTCCAGAAGACTTTACGAGTAAGTTCGCGGGAACCATCCCAGAATGGTGGCATGGGAACAGAAGATATGGGATTTCATGGAAGAATTGTCAAGTTTATCTCGACAAAAGTGGACAGGCATAGTTTGCACGGTAGGTCCAGCAACGAGCAAAAGTTCATGTCTAGATAACTAAGTCCCGACCACAAACATAGCGATACTTAATTCCAAGTACGTTAATTAGTCAAAATAATTAAACACAACCAAATTGGAAATTTTAAAATGTTAAATAGTAGAGTAACTGAACCCGAGGAAGGGAAAAATAATGAAAAAATTCTGTTACAAGAACCATAAGAAATATAGGCAATTTAAGATACGAAAAGTGAGGGAAAAATGTATACACAGTTGGCCACATATTTAACCCTGTAGAGGGAGAAGCTAAAAAGTCGGCAGTAACTTCGTTAGTTGAAAAGGTAACTCCGAGAATGTCACTACGCTTCTCGTCACCAAAAAAGTATTTATTGAAATAATATTTCGCTAAAAGTCGTTGAAAGTGATTTGAATATATAGTTAAAAAGATAACTCAGAGACCATCATTACGTTTTTAGTAATAAAAAAGTATAATTTCGTAAATAACATAAATGAAATCTACTTCGTATATTTTACAAACAATTTCGTTACAATAACTTGCAAATAGTTTGTGAAGGTGAACTTGTATGTACAGTGACAATAATAAGCCTTGTACTTGGCTAGTAGTTTTTCAAAGGTATTGTGGTTTAAAGACAGTGAAGTTAAGTGGAGAGGAATACTCAGTAAGTGAGTTAGTTAAAGACCCGAACGACCGAAATTTGCTTATCATCGATAGAAGCAGCTTTAAAGGGTTACATCTACCAACACCCTTGGAGGAGACCAGACGAGCAACGCCAGGGACTAATAACAGGCGCCAGCAACCAGGACCTTGCAGGACTTGCGGTTTCTTCTAGACCTACAGGAACACCTAGTAGGAACGCGCTTTTAACAAACTCACCTAAGGTATTGCCGCAACATCCTTCTTAAACATATATTATATACAACATTGACAGAATAACATTTTATTAAATAATCAGGGGAAAAATTAACGACATAAAATTAAATCTCATTTATTAAAAGTCTATCTCGCACAACAGCTCATTTTAATAAACTGCCAGCAATTACAAGGAATAAACTTAAGAATAACTTTAAATATAAACTGACCTGGAACTTCACATTTTTGAATAAAATATGTGTGTACATAAAATTAATTACTACATTAAAAGAAGCAATAATTAATTTCGTTAGTCAGAATTTGATTTCTCATTTCAACCACATTGAAACGCTGACAAAAGTAAACAATAGTAATTTATGTGTGGTAATAGTTATACAAAGAAAGTATATTGTTATAAATAAGGATAAGCCGTTCTCCAAATGGCACGATCTCGAAGAGAGTCGAGGCTCCAAAAATGTTATGTATAAATTTAAGTCAGGTTAGTGGTAAAATAAGAGATATTATTGGAAAATAATATTTCTTGCAAAGAACCGTCGCCCGATCGCACTTCTGACGCTGAGCTAGTTGGAGCGGGAGTAAAGATACGGAGGGTGAGAGCGTGAGTACTTGGCGCGTTAAGGTGCGGTTCGTCGCAATGTGTACGATATCGATCGATTTGCAGCAAGTTCTTTCAATTCTCGCACTAACCCATATTCAAATGTACTACCTCAGACAACTCTCATGCTACAACCTGGGAATGCATGTAGGTGACAATAACGAGGTACAGTTATCCATGTGGCACGAAGCCATGCACGATAGGGATTCTAACGAAATCGCATCCTGTTTGCTAAAAGCTGTTGAGTCTAACATAATGTATGGCAAGAAAAACTTATTGTTTGGAGCGATAACTGCTCCTGAAAAACAAGAATCAAATCTTGATTCATCTTTAGTTGTACCTCATAGCTAAGGAATATCTTGATGAAGTGCACCAAAAATTTCTTGTCGTTGGTCATTAGTACCTCAGTTGCGACCACGACTTTGCTTTAATTTAAAAGGTGAAAAAAAGGCAAAGTGTGAGGTCACTTAGATTTAGTAAGAATTATGGTGCAGGTCAGACAAAAACATCTGTTTACTGTAAGACTTATGCAGCCAGAATATTTTTTTTATTTCAAAAAAGGTAGTCTAGCCTGCTTAAATACTAAAAAACTCGAAATATCTAAAGTTCAATGGCTTTGTTTGTCTAAAGATCGCCCTGGAAAGGTCCTTACAGAAGCTGTATTTTCCGAATTGGAAGAATTTCATGGAGTAGATGTTTTTTTTTAAAAGGAGTTAATATGGAAATTATTTTTAGCAGTCTTCAGCCACTACCTCCCGTAAATGGACTCTCTACAGACAAAAGGAAAGACCTGCGATCAATGATTCCTTACCCTAGGAGTGAAAATGGGGACTTTTTTAAAGAAATTTTGCAGTAATACATGATTTTTATGCAAGCTTACTTATAAAGGAATATTTTTCATGTTCATTACAATCAACATAGCCCATTTTTTGTTCATAGCAAATAGTAACATAGCCCATGTTTCATGTTTTCAACAGAGTATATAACTCGTTTCACTTTTTCAGTTTTCAAAACATTGTATAGAAAAAAAGGTTTTTAATGAAATTGTTAATTTGACTTATTAAAAACTGAATATTGTGTGTGTGTAATAAATAACAGTTTTTATAATTATAAATTTTGTTTTTTTTTATACACCCTATCACAAAAACTCAAATAACTCAATTGTAATTTTGTGGCGCTTAGCACGGTTTTCATTTCAACGCTTCAAATGTATAATATGTTGCTCGTAAGCCTTATTTCTCAACGAACATGAGAAAGCGGAATATACAAATGCCAAGAAATAGAACAGGTAAAGAACATTAAATATTTGGGATTATACATGGATTCCAGACTCTCCTGGAAAACTCATATTGAGAATGCCAAACTAAAATTGATAAAATATGTTAGGTTTTTTTATATGTTAAGATCGGTGACAAAATTGCAATTGTTAAAGTCAATATACCATGCTTTGATTGGCTCAAAGCTGAAATAGGGTATTGAAGTTTGGGGAGGGGCATACTACAGTATATTAAAACCAGATTCAGAAACATTTTATTAGAATTATGACAAACAGAACTAAATTATGGTTCAGCCATGTTGCCGGACAAAATTATCCCTCATGTGGATCATTTTAACCGCAGGGGATCATTATGCCCAATTATGTCGGTTTTTGGAACGAAGTTACGTTTGGAAAAGTTACTGTTTCCATACATTTAATGTTATTATAATAAAGGTGTAGAATTAATTATAACATCAAAGCTAAGATGGTAAACACAGCTAAATGTCCATTCATTCAATAATCATAAAATGTTAGTTCATCAGTCTAAACCTAACCAAGAATTAAATTGTGTATGTTTAATTTATTTTACCTGCCGTTTAACATAACATAACAATAATCTTTCAATTGCCGTTTATTATTAGTTTTTTAAACACACAGTTAAATGACCATTCATTGTAAATACATTCAATAAATATAAAATGTTGGTTCATCAGTCTAGGCCTTACCTAAAATTATTGTGATATATGCGTTCCTTAAACACAGTCTATTAAAAATTTGTAATCATTGTTTCCGATCTTTAATCGTTACAAATGAAAAACCGAAAGGCAGAACTGGGACCCCAGTATAATGAAGAAGGCCATGGCACCTTCAACGTTGGTTTAGCAGTTCGAACAGCTGCTATCAAGTTTGACGTGCCTAGGATGTCACTTAAAAGGCGAATTAAAGGTATGAACATTACAGCTATTGATGATATGAAATTGCTTGGTAAATAAACGCCCCGTTTTCACCATGGACCAGGAAACAGAATTAGTGAATCTTGAATATGGATCAAAGAATGTATGGCTATCATGGACGTTAGGAACCTTGCGTGCCAAACTAGCAGAGATGAATAATATTAAGCATCCCTTTTCTCATTAAAAAAAAGCTGCAAGTAGAGATTGGATGATAGGGTTTCGTAAAAGACATCCTGAACTTAGTCTACGAAGACCAGAGTCAACTTTATTTGCTCGAGCCTCAGCATTCAACAAGCCAGTGGTAGAAAAATTATTTTCTATATTACAGGACGTAATGGATAAGACTTACTTACTATCCTCCACACAGAATTTTCAATGTGGATGAAACATCCATCAGCACAGTTCCTGGTAGAAATTGTAGGGTTCTCGCTGAAAAGGGGAAAAGACAAGTTGGTCAGGTCGTATCAGTCGATCGAGGGCAATCAACTAAAGTAGTCATTTGCGCTTCAGCGTCCGGTTACTTTGTTCCACCCATGCTACATTTTGCATGCATACGAAAGTACCTATTGCTGTAATGAATCAGGCTGAATGAAGTTGGACACCTTTGAAAAGTGGTTCGATCATTTTATAATGCATGTTAAACCAACTACGGAAGATCGGGTATTATTGAATCTCGATGGGCACTTTTCGCACACCAAGGATCTTGTGGTTATTGAAAAGGCCAGATTGAACTTCGTCACTATTCTATGTTTACCTCCACAAACTCCAACCACCGAATGTAGGAGTTATTTTTGCATTGAATGCCTGGCATGAGAAAGCATTAAAAACGTGGTTGACCAACAGCAATAAAAAAAGTGGTGTTTGAATAAGTGATATTGCAAAAATCTTTAGTGAAGCTTATTTGGAAACATGTGTGTCATTGAATGCTATCAATGGATTTAGAAAAACCGGAATTGTAGCTTTTATCCCAAATGTCTTCTCAGAGATAGATTTTGTTGCTGCAGAAGTTACAGAAAACCCATTAGCAGTCATCCTCAGCTTCAAGAACCAGCTGTAAATGTTGGAATGTCATTTCACGAGCTACAACCGATTGCTACTGCGACTTCCACAGAAAAAAACAATCAACCTGACTCTAACCTTACTCAAGCTGTGGGTCAGAATACTTCAATTATTTATCCAATTAATTCAATACCTGGTCCTAGACACCAAACCTGTTTGTTAACCTCTCCGAAAATGTGTGATATTTCCACAAAATTCTCAATTGGTCTATAAGATATCTAACCATTTCCAAACGAGACTGAATTACTCGTGTCCCGCTAAAGGAAATCAATCGGCAGTGCAATTTTAACGAGCAGTCCATATAAAGACCAACTTATTTACGAGAAGAAAAATACAGACGTGAAGGAGAAGATACATGCTAGAGCGAAGAAAACTGAACAGAAAAGAGACAAGTGGAAAAAGAAAAGGATGGCAAAAAACAAAAATTTGAAGTGAAGCCAAAAAAAATCTTTAGAAAAATGGCCTACAAAGATGGTTCCTTGTCAACATCAAATGAAGAAGATAACATCAAGACACAGATGATGATTTAACAATGGAAATAGATGACAGCGAGTGTTCTGAGTGCTTGGAAAAATATAAAACAACGAAAGCTTTATGTAATTTTATTAAATGTTTAAAATGTGGAAAAATTCGAGGGTAAATGTTCAGTGTGTGGTCGGGCAGAATTTCTTAAAAATGAAAAGAACGAACTATAAAATTAGTTGAGTTATGTTGCACCCCATTATGCAAATGTAGCCCTATCCTTTGAACTATTCTATTCATTTTATTATTATATTCTAAACTTCTAATTACCATTTTTAAGTAGATTACAGCTTTTTGATCATATTGTTTTAATTAATGAGTATTATTATTATTATTTAATATTGGCTACTACCATATATATATATAGCATAATATTGGTCTTTTCAACAGCTATAGTTTCATTCTTCTTTATATTTTAGTAACTCTGTTTCACTGCATATTTAATTCTAAAATTACCATTTTTCAAATACAATTTTTTAATCATACTTTTATAAATAATGTGTATTATTATTATTGTCTATACCGTAAAATGGAGTGAATAAGAACAGTGATGTGAATGGGAACAAAATTTCAATATTAGTTTTAAGCTATATGAAAGCCATTTCCTTTACTTTAAACAAGATTTGAGTGGACAGTGATGTCCGATTTGTATGGCAGCGACCATACCCCTATACAAATTTCCTTCAGTGACTCCTCTTGTCTGAACAACCGAACACCTCGATGGATAATAAATAAAGCCATATGGAATGATTTTACAAATCAATTTGCATTGCCAGAAAATAATCAACATATTTCTATAAATGGAATCTGCCTTTATGTCGGCTACGAATTCAGCTCCCGGACCAGATAATATTGTATATTCTATGATTTAACCCCGCACGGGGGGTGCAGGCTACCTGCACCTACTAAGAGGGGTTTGGCGTCCCTCACGGTACCCGAGTCTAACAACGTCTACAAAACATCCATCCAATCACATAAACACACACATTAAACAATACAACATTCCAATTCTCACCTTCTTTTAGGAATTTTGACTGTGCAGAGCCATTGCGCGTAGGGAGTGCTGAACCTGCCAGAGTTTTGACAACCTCTGGTTTGGTAAGGCTGATGTGAGCTTGCTCTGCCGAGACGTATGCGTGGTTTCTGTTCTGGGGCCAGCCACTTCGGTTCTTTGTCAGGAAGTGTTCGCGATGTTGAAGAAAGTCGGATTCTTCCTCACAGTAGTTGCGGGTTCCAGACTGATGTCCATCCAGACTGGCAAAAGAATGCTCGGGATCCTCACGGAACTGGGGGTTCGGAAGTGATCGCAATGTGATCTGATGGGCACGCCCTTACCGAGTTCGCCCGATTCCGCCTAACACGATGCACTGGACAAAAAAAACACATGGTACAAAAAACCGTCAAAGATTTAGGAACAAAGAGACATCATTCAGATTCGTCTGATGAGTCTGTTAACAAAGAATTGTTTAAAAAGACAAAGGAGAGGGCTGCTCAACAACCATCTGAGTTGCCAGCTCCCAAATTTTTAGTTTTTTTCAAACGCGTGAAATGATTCAGATTTGTCAAAGGTATATCACCCTTTGTAATCAACAAGGCAATTACTTTAACAGCGGGCCCTGTACTTTACATTAGGAAATTACAGAATGGCACAATTTTATTGGAAACTAACAGCGGGAAACAAAGTTTGTCGCTGTTAAAGATGACTTCTTTCTATGATAAAGTCAAGGTATCTGTAGAACCTCACAGATCCTTGAATTATTTAAAAGGTGTCATTACCTGTATACACTTGATCCCCATTAATTTGCAGGAAATAAAGAGCGAACTAGCTAGCCAGTCAATTCTTGAAGTCACGCGCATAATGCGCAATGAAAATGGAGAAAAAAGGCACTGCTTCTTTGATTCTAACCTTTGGCATTCCCACATTGCCAGAGTGTATCTATGCAGGTTTTTACCGTCATTCTGTTAGACCTTACGTTCCAAACCCTCCACGTTGTTTTAAGTGTCAAGGCTTTGGACACGTGAGTTCTACTTGCACAAAGCAAGAAACATGCGGTCAATGCGGTAAAAAAGGTCATAATAGTGAGGGCTGCAATGATGAAGCCAAGTGTCCCAACTGTGGCAGCGATCATCCTGCTTGGTCCTTTAACTGTGAAAAGTTTAAAGAAGAAAAAGCAGTCGTTACTATTATGGCTAAGGAAAAAATATCATTTAACGCCACAAAAAATTATATAAAACCTCTAGGCTTGCTCTAGAAGGCAAATCATTTGCTGCAGTGGTTTCAAACAAGAGCAACACTCCATGCGCAAATTGTGGAGAAATGGCTAAAACAGTCAAAATCTTGACTGACCAGGTAGCTCAACTAGTCGCCCTTTTCTCTATAGTGTCTCCTTCTGCTCCCGCTTCTGTTTTAATTCCTTCAAATTCCGTTCTTCCGTCTTCTAGTTTCTCAGTATCACAAGCAGAAATAGAACCATCTATCCCTGCTCTAGATCTGAGAACTGGAACTCGGGAAAAAACTATATTAAAAAAGAAAATTACCCCAGTAACTGGGATAAAACAATTTCTAAAGAAATCTCATACTTGTCCATCTGTAGTAACAGGAAGAAGTTCTGGACCCGTTCCAGGAAAGAAACCTGTTGCTATAAAAAGTAAAATATAAAAAACACAAAACGTAGTAAAAAAGAAAATGAAAAAGGAGGTTCCCCTACAAATCCTCCTAAAAGCCCTTCTAAAAACCCTGGTCCTTGCCCTTCTCCACCCTCAACATCTTCCAAGACGTGTGAGGGAACTATGGAAGTGGACAAGGACACAAACCTAAAAGCCATCCTGTCACTACAGGACGGGAGAACGAAAAGGTTACAAAGGGACCATGGGTCTAATATTTATTTATTTAAATTAGTATATTATTATATTTCTCTGGAGTATATAATATGTACTGTTGAAATATATATAAATGAGTCTTTATAAAATAATTATGACTATAAAATATATTTACATGTCTGGCATGATTGTGTAATTATTGTTGTTATCGTTGTTATTTTATCGTGTAGTGTCTGTAGCATGTGTAAATTAAAAGTTTAATTTTATACCTGTGTGTGATAGTATGAGCATTATACGAATGCTCTTCGTTATCCAGGCGATGATAACGACCTAGGTTTCTCGCCTTTAAAAAAAACAAACTTATAGGTAAAGTTATTGGATAAAAAAAATTACATTTAAAGTTTAACAATTTTTCATGGCCTGAAGTAATGGACAGAAGTACTACCAACATAAAGAAACCACATAATATATATTATTCACAGAGTGGCCAACCTATAACTAGCTAGTAGAGGACTACAAAATGATAAGTCTACGACCGTCCAACCTCCTGTCGAAGCTGCTAAGTCTGTTAACGATCCGTCATTAGTGGGGAGTATTAGTTACCACATGCACTAATACTAATGATACACACATAGTTTCCCTCCAAGAAAAAAATTTAAGGAACATATGATCAGTGGTGCTCCTCCTGGGGCTTGCCACTAGTAGTGGCTGGATGAATGGTGAAATAGTTGTTTCTATAATGGAATATTTCAATATAATAAATTACCTTAAAAGGTCCGTCTTGTGACTTCAATTTTGGTCTCTGACTAGTTTCGAAGTCGCAACTTCATCATCAGAACTTCTCCTTAGTTATTATTTTTTCATTCCTTCTGCAGGAATCGTCAAATATTAAAACAATAGTCAAAACACACAACATATACACAAACACTAATTAAAACAGTCGTGACTAGCACCGGTGTGCACTCGATAGTATCCGGTGGAGCACTCATATTTCATTTAAGTGGGTCCACAAAGGATAATCCAAAGGTTCTCATATTTGAAAACCACGAGAGCCACTTAACTGTTGCAACTTTGAACTTATCTAAGATAATGGAGTGAACATTGTATCCTTACCTCCTCACTGTAGTAATAAACTCCAATCTCTTGACGTAAGTGTATTTCAGTCATTTAAAGCACATTAGAATGCTTCTGTTGACTCTTGACTTTTACACCATCTTAGGCACACCAATAACGATTTACCTAGTTGTGCAGTGTGTTGGAATTGCTTATGAAAAAGCTATGACACCGGCTAACATCAAGGCTGGTTTTAAGAAATGTGGAATTTTGCTATGCAACTGCCAAAAATGGTAACAGTGAGCTACCTACCATTAATCAGGAAGATGAAAGAGAACCATCAACTGGTCCTGTTGTTAGTTGCTTGCCTGAACAACTTGACTGTACCCTATGCACCCACCAATGGTCAACCTATTTCAAGCCAAATCCCTAATTGCAGCAAAACCATTCGGGAATTTGTCAGTCCCCATATTTTGAAGGGCTTTCCTAAAGGCAGGGGAAAGAAAAGGAAGAAGGAAAGCTCGGGTTAAGATCTCAAGCAGTATTGTTACGGACACTCTCGAAAAAGCTGATATTGAAAAGAGATTTCAAGAACGTGCTTTTCGTAAGAACAGTGGACCTAAGAGACATGGCAGCTCACTTTTCTCACATTCCAAGAAAAAGCAACAAGACTTAGATGACTATGTTTCAAGTGAAAGTAACAATGAATTAGAAGATTATAAACATAGCAACAGTGAAGACGATTTATCAGACTTGGAAGATGACCAGCAAGAAATAATTGTTCCTTCAAAACTCAAACACCTTGATAAAGTGCCAAATATTGATGGTTTTGTCCTTGTAAAGTTTGAGTAAAGAGATAATAGGGATATTTATTACATTGCCAAAATAATCTCAATAAAAGACAAAAATGGTGATGTCTTGATGGTTTTGTTTCCCTCTTATCTTAGATGTATCAATGGTTAGATTGACAGACATAAAAATGATTTTGCCAAAGCCTTCACCTATGGGAAACACAGTGAGGCTACGTTCCTTTTATAAGTTTGCTGTTAACTTTAAATTGATTACTGTTAACTAAATTAGCCAAACTTTTAAAACCATCATCACCAGTGTTTTTCCCCTAAGAGAAGTATTAAGTAAAATTAATCTGTTTCATTTGTTAAAATTTACAATAAATAGCTTATAAAATTTATTGTTCGTGTGTATTTTTACCATGTCCCAATGTGGCCCATGAGGTGTCTCATTGTGGCCCATTGTTGGAAAACCACGTAGGCCTACATCGCTAGACTTTTCACTGCCAGGCACATCTGCACAACCACGCATATTTCCTCCACCTGTAGCCCTACCAGACACACCACTAAGACAACAAATCCCATGGGTGCGGGTTTACCCATCAGAACCGGTGAAAGATATTCGACCAGATTTCACCGTCCCAATACAGGGCCTCGAATCGTACATACAGGTAATAATCCCTTAGATTTTGTTTATCTGTTCATGACAGTAGCTGTTTGGAATCTTATGGTTACTCAAGCCAATAAGTTTGCAAATACTGTGTTGCATAATCTGACAGAAGCTGGTCTACTAAGGCGGTATTCCAGAATCAAAGATTGGATTGATGTAACAGTTGAAGAGATGATGGAATTTTGGGCAATTTTGATCAACATGGACTTAACTGATCGCAATAATCACGAGCATTATTGGTCGACTATTGAGGACAAGAACTTTAGA
>JAGFPH010003615.1:76463-86751 GCA_018207615.1 Philaenus spumarius | reverse complement strand
ATAATCACGAGCATTATTGGTCGACTATTGAGGACAAGAACTTTAGATTTTATTCTAAACAAATGTCCCTTAGACGATTTGAACTTATTATGGCAATGTTTCATTTATCATCTGAAGAAGGTGGCGCTAACAACCCGTAGTTCAAAATCGACACCTTTGTTCGGATGATGAATGATTCTTTTCAAGAACATTTTGTCGAGGGCAACAGGTATGCATTGATAAAAGTATGGTGGGGATGAAGAATCGCTGTGCTTTCATTCAATAAATGCATAACAAACGCCACTCTAGATTTGTCATTAAAAAATTTGAGCTTTGTGATTCTGCTACTGGTTATGTTCTCCATTCAGCTTTATATTAGAGGAGTCTTGTCTAGAGAGGATGCACCATTTACGTATAAAGTAGTCAAGTATCTCATGGAACAAGGGGATTATTTAGATAAGGGATACCACCTTTTTACTGATAACTTTTATACCAAGATTCCTCTATGCAATTTTTTGTTATCAAGAAACCCCTTTTTGACAGGTACGATAAAAAAAATAGGATATCTAAAAAACCTTGTCCAGGCAAAACTTGATGCGAGACATAAGACTGTATGTTTCAGGAAAGGTGAAATACATCTCGTGAAATACGAGTCTAATAGCCGGTTGCAAGAACATTCATTAAATCTCCCATTATGTAAAGGTCCATTAAAATAAAGTTCAATTAAATAAAGTCAAGTGTTGCAAGATCATTTTTAACGGTGCTTTACGTAATGGATGTTTAAAGCTAGATTAAATATAACAACTCTTTAACAGTTGCCAACATGGCGGATTTTGAACATATGATTTCCTGTAGTCTTGTTTTTGAGGTTAGTCTATTTGTTTACTTCATTTGTTTACTTCCTCTTGTTATTTTTGTGTCAATTTATTCTGGTTGTACTTACAATGGAAAATAAACCCAAGAGAATTAAAAGGAAAATCTTCACTGAAACTGTAAAGGAAATTCTTTTTCAAATTGTAATCTATATAGATATATAACATCCAAAACCCACTCACTCACTTACTGACTGATCACAGTATCTCAAAAACTATACCACCTAGGAACTTGAAATTTGGTACATATATTGCTCATAGGCAGTAGAGGCGCACTAAGAAATGATTTTAAAATATCTGGCCTGTAAGGGTTGAATCAACCCCTAAAACAATAAATATTGTTTGTTATATATCTTAAAAACCCTACCTCCTAAAAAGGTGAAATTTTATTCATGTATTTGTCATATTGGCTAGAGGCAAAATAAGAAAGGATTTTGAAATATTTGACCTATAAGGGTTGAAATAACCCCTAAAACAATAAATATTGTTTGTTATACTTTACTTAAAGCCAGAAAGCTGAAAATGTTTAATATTTTCATTTCTTATAAGATACATATAAAAACTAAAATTTTTTATATTTTTTACGTGCTGCTAAGAGGTGAAAACGTGATAACAACCCCTAAAACCATAAATATACATTTTTATACTTTCCTTAAAGCTAGAGTGTTGAAATTTTGCACATTTATTTCTTATAAGATACATACAACAAATAAACCAGTTTTACGTTTTGTCAGATTCTACTAAGGGGTGAAAATTTAGTAACAACCCCTAAAACTATAAATATTAAAAGAAACAGCCCCTAAAACAAAAAAATATTGTTTATTATTTATATCAAAAACCCTAGCACGTAGGAACGTGAAATTTGATACAAGTATTTGTCATATAGAAGCGCACTAAGAAAGGATATTAAAATTTTTGGTCTTTAAGGGTTCAAATATCCCCTAAAACAATATATGTTGTTTGCTACTTTCCTTAAAGCTGAAATTTTGTACATTTATTTCTTACAAAACACATATAAAAAGTAAATGAGTTTTATATTTTTTTACGTGTTGCTATAGGTTGTGAAAATGTGATAACAACCCCTAAAAACAATAAATATTTATATTTATACTTTTCTTAAAGCTAGAGAGCTGATATTTTTTACATTTATTTCTTACAAAATACATATGAAAAATAAACCAGTTTTACATTTTGTTACGTGCTACTAAAGGTTGAAAATGTGATAACAAACCCTAAAAACAATAAATAAATGTTAATTGATATTCTTTCCTTAAAGCTAGAGAGCTGAAATATGACACTTATTAATTTTAAGAAAATATTTTAGACGTAAGCTGATCAAAACAATCCCAATCCATACATTCGCATATTATTAAAGACGTATCTGGGTGATCTGCAAACATATAGCTAAGACTGTGATTTACCAGTATGTAGATTTAGCGGTTGAAAAAGAAGACTCTTTTCCCTCTGATTTGTTTATTGATTTAATTTATTCGGCTCACATACTGTGACGAAGACGATTGACGGGCAGCCAGTGAACAATAAATACCAAACTAATTGAAAATACATGTTATAATTCACTTTCGTGAAATAATAGATGAAAGAAAACGAGAGAAAAATATTACAATTAATTATGAATCATAGTGATAAAAAAAATTCCCTGTAGCGAAGCACGGGTATTCAGCTAGTGAAATCTAAAAACATAATTGAAAACAAACAAACAGACAGCATTTCAATTTCAAAAAAGAATAAAGCTTGGTTGAAAAAAAGAATGAAAATATTACAAACAGAGCAGGATACTGCTAATATTTACAAAGAGTGTGCTTTAATTAAAAAGAAAATATTGTTATTAGAATTAATGAAAATTTAAGAAAACATGTAACTTTAGTAGTAGTTATTTGATCTATGCAAATTATAATGTATGTTTTAAGTTTAAGAATAAGTTTAATGACACAAGTAAAACAGTGTCCAATTATGCAAATACTGTATAACAAACAAGCTAAAGTAATGTTGTTCAAGTTCAACATAACCTCAAATGCTGTTTTAATAAGGGTTTAAAGGAGCTTCTACCTCACATTACTTTAACAGATGTATAACGGTTTGTTAAATTTTAATTGTTGTTCTTGCAACATACTATTTAAAGGTCCATTAAAATTTTAAAGCTTTATTATTTTAACAGACATTTATTTAAATTATGTTTCTGCAACACAATTTTATATTTAACGAGTCTTTAAAGAGAGATTAAATTTAAAGGTTTGTTAAATAATTTAATGAATGTTCTTGCAACCGGCTATTACACTAGCAAGAAGCCTGTAATTATTATGTCCAAAGCTTGTCATGCAAGTGATATTGAAGTTATAAGTAGCAGTGGTATTTCTCAAATAAAACTCTACATGATACATGAATACAATCAGTACATGGGTGGTGTGGACGTGAAAGACAAGACTATACAGGCTGTTTCAGAACTCCTTACCAATATTTTAGGGCATTATTTCTTGGTTAGAAACATATCTAAATATCATATTTAAATTGTCCGGAAGTCCTTAGTTACTCAAACAGCCGCCATTTTTGTTTTTTCACTTATTAATTTTCTTCTAAAAAATAGTTAAACATACGAAATTGAAACTTTGCACAAACATTTATGACAACGAGACAAAGTAAAAAAAATTATGACAATTTTTCAAATTCATAAAACAAAATGGCGGCCATTTAAAATTTTGTTTCTTAAATAACTAAAGAACCGTTGATTGTACAAAAATTTTACAAGAATACCTTTTTAAGGTAATTTAATTACAAATCGATTGAAACCTTATTTTTTTAAATTGGACGAATATTAACTGAGATATGGCAGCTTTAGTGATACGTGACCACTGGAGGTTAGTTGCAGTGCATGCCAAGGCATGCAGCTAAAGTCTGCCACAACAATGCAACAGTCTCCGTCCGCTTTTAAAGTTATTTTTAAGCGATTTTAGATTAATTCTGTGCTATTATTTAAATAGCGCGCACCTATTTGAAGCAGAAAGACATCTCTCGTTAAACCAAACTGTTTCCCTGCCCAATACACTGAACGCCCACGGCACCTAGCGGGTAGACGACGTAACTCTAAAACAGTTGACATCGCATCACCGCATAACATTGCTAAGCACAGGCGCAGATACCTGTAACTTATGTAATAGTTCTTTACTCAATCTCTTTGTTAATTAACCTTGAACTTGTACAGACCTTCGTTCAGCCACCGACATAAAGGACTTGAAAACCTCATGGCAACGTGAACTTTTGCAAAATGCGAAGTGATACGTGAACTAGTTATTTTTAATCAAAAACAGTCTTGCGAAAGTGCGATAAATAAAAAAAACCAGTTATGTTGCGAAAGTCATTCACGGAAGCCGAGTTTCGTTAGTTCACAAAACATGTGAATACGTTTAAACACCTTGACATCAATTACCAGGTAACCATTTAAACCATTTCTTAATTATTTTACCATCTGAGTTGCTATATTAATTTGTACTGTTGTAAATTTTAAGTATAATTATATATCTGCAGTTACAGAATAATTTTGTTAATCCATAAGTAAATTTAACCTATACAGCCATTTCTTTTAACCCTATGATACAGCCTATAAGCCTTCAGAAAATTTCAGTTTAAAATATAGTAGCCTTTTGTGCCTATATGAAGGAGAAACATATTAGTAGAATAGTGGTCTCTGTTCAGATTTTTCTGTTATTAATTTTATAAAACAATATGTTATCATACAGTTTCTTGCACGAACAAACATTCAGTTTCTTGCATAATATTACAATTCTGTTTTGCACATGATTTTTGCACTTAACCTTTTGGTTCTGAAACTAAAATTATATTGTATTTTGTTTCATAGTTTACAACTGGTTCAACAATGACTCACAAAAACTAAATAAACTTAACTTTTAAAAATTTGTGCCTTCAATAGAACTGTCAGTGTAAAAGTCCAAATTTGTGAAACATCAGTGACTATTAATGGATAATTATATATAATTTAAAATAGTAATTACCTGTTTTAAAATTAGAATTAATGAAGGCTGTTTTATAACAAAAAAATACAAAAATAATCTGATAAAGGCTGTATGTAAATTTTTTTTAAATTAAATATCTTGGATGGGACCGCTAGCAAATTTTTCGAACCACAATCCTAAAAGAATTTCATTCCAAATTTAAAAAAAACCTTTTTTTTTAGAGAGACGTCTCTGAAAATTATTAAACGCCATTATTTTTATTATTTAATTTCACTTAGTATTAAGGTTGGCCAACAAAACAAGAGTTATTAATAAATCCATGGTACTATGTATTTAATTTTGTAATGTTGTAAAAGTAATAAATTGTAATAAATCTTTTACTATAAATGGGGAGGGTTTTTCTAATTTTACTTCAGGGAAGGGATCTTTTAAATATAATCAAAATCAATATTGTAAATGTAAACTATTCTTAAATTTTCTTTTTAATTATAACTAAGGGCATATCAATTTGAATCTTTTATTTAAGGGCATATGAATTTTTAAACAATCACTTTACAGTTAATTTAAATAAACAAAGTGTTCGTTATATGAATTGTATTTATTGTATTTTCCTGTAAATAGCTAACTCAGGTGTTCAATATCAACTTTAAATAAGGTAAGGTTACAGATCTTTTGCTGTACTTGGTAAACCTTTAATTCTTATAGGATTGTATGTACCATCTTAGTCTTAGCCCAGCACGCATTCCAAATTGTTGTCATTATTTCTTTAAAGTTGGTACAATTCAAACAATAATAAAATTATTACATAACCCTAAAAGTATCTTTTTTATCAATTATCTATCATTAGGATGGCTTAAAAATTGCACTCCTTTTTACTGTCTTTAAAATTCACACAAAACACCCAAACGTTTTATATCAGCTGTGGTGAAAGTCAACGTACTTGTTTACAAACTAATCAGCTGATTTCATTGTTGCCTGAAAATGTTATTATTTATTCAATGTAGTCAGTTCCTCTAACTTTTACACTCACTTTTATTAGCTGTTTAAATTTACTGTTTATTTAAAAAGCAAACGTGTTATTAATTAATTATTTAAGAAATATTTTGTTATTTCTGTTTCTTAAGTGGATATTGGTTAGAAAAAACTACTTAAAGAAGACCAAATGGCTGACTACACTAATGAAGAGTACTGCGACATGCATTTTATGTATGGAACTGCATTAGGAAATTAATCTCAGACAAGAAGATTGTATGCTAAACGATTTCCACATAGACGATTACCATGTATAAAGACTTTTACTGCAGTCCACAATCGGCTACGGGAAAATGGAACTTTTCAGATTAATAGCTCAGACACAGATAGGGATAAGTCCATTAGATCTGTGGAATTTGAAGAAGATGTTTTTATCAAATTTGAAGAAAATCCCCGAACCAGTACTCGGGCGGTTGCTCATGAAATGAATACGAGCAATGCCACTGTTTGGAGAGTTTTAAATGATGAGAAGCTGTATCCGTTTCATTTAGGAAAGGTTCACTCACTTGAAACCCGGGATTATCCTCGCCGTGTTGCTTGCTCTCGTTGGTTCCTTCACAAGATGGCAGACGAACCAGATTTCCTTGAAAAGGTTCTTTTCATAGATGAAAGTAGCTTCACTAGAGATGGCATATTCAACAGTAGAAATAGTCACGTATGGGCAGAAGAAAATCCTCACGAAATTATTTAGAAAGGAAATCAAAATCGGTTGTCAGTTAATGTCTGGGCAGGTGTTCTCGGTTACCACGTCATTGGTCCATACATTCTGCCAAACCGACTTAATTCTCCCACCTACCTGGTGTTTCTGAGAGACATTTTTCCGGACTTGATGGAGGAAGTTCCGCTACAAGAAAGAATGGGAATGTGGTTGCAACACGACGGTGCCCCTGCTCATTTTGGGAACAATGTTCGGGAGTACTTGGATGTGACATTTAGTGAGTGTTGGATCGGGCGAGGGGGTCCGACAGCGTGGCCACCTAGATCTCCAGACTTGACGCCACTGGACTTTTACTTTTGGGGGCGTATGAAAGAACTTGTTTACTCTACTCCAGTGGAAAAGGAAATTGAGTTGGTGGGTAGAATTGTGGAGGCTGGGCCATCATTCAAGAAGAAAATGCAAACATTTTCCAGTCAATGGAAGCACGTTTTAGGGCCTGTAACCGTGTAGGTGGACGGCATTTCAAACAACTTATTTGAAATCTGGCTATATTTTCCAACCTCTGTTAAATGTATCCATTTTCTTTTGTATTTTTCATTCAGCATGTATTGAAGTTTTTGTATTTATGTAAATAAAAAGCATATTGTTCACAAATCTTTACCAAATTTTCTCTACTTAAGTAAAATAAATTACAGTTATTCTAAACTTATGCCAAGACCAAGAGGGTTATGTAATAATTTTATTATTGCTTGAAATAATTTAAAATCGCTTAAAAATAACTTTAAAAGCGGACGGAGACTGTTGCATTGTTGTAGCAGACTTTAGCCGCATGCCTTGGCATGCACTGCAACTAACCTCCAGCGGTCACGTATCACTAAAGCTGCCATATCTCAGTTAATATTCGTCCAATTTTAAAAAATAAGGTTTCAATCGATTTGTAATTAAATTACCTTAAAAAATGTATTCTTGTAAAATTTTTTTAAAATAAACGGTTCTTTAGTTATTTAAGAAACAAAATTTTAAATGGCCGCCATTTTGTTTTATGATTTGAAAAATTGTCATAATTTTTTTTACTTATTATGCTTATCGCCATTCCGAGTATTGTTATATATAAAATATAATTACAACTTACCGTCGTCAATAGTCAATTGTCGTATAAATTCTTCAAACGACGGCCGTTTCGGCTTATTCTGCCATTTTCAAGTTAAAATTTGTTGGATGAATTAATCCGTTGTTACACATCATATATACATTTACACACAAACATTCAGAATAAATTATAATAAACACACAAACAAATTTACTATTAAGAAATCACATGTCTCGTAGGCCCACTGTCTCGCATTGTACTGATCAATTTTTTTTACTTTATCTAGTTGTCATAAATGTTTGTGCAAATTTTCAATTTCGTATGTTTTTTTAGAAAAAAATTAATAAGTGAAAAACAAAAATGGCGGCTGTGTGAGTAACTAAGGACTTCCGGACAATTTAAATAAGATATTTACATATGTTTCTAACCAAGAAACAATGCCCTAAAATATTGGTAGGGAGTTCTGAAACACCCTGTAACATGTTCTAGGCCTTGTAAAAGTATTGCCGGAAAATAGTGTATAACTTAGTCGACATGGCCATTCTGAATGCCTGGGTTTTGTATAAATTACAGAATCCAAATCACGGCGAAAGATATGGTTTCATGCAGCACCTTGTTACTGCACTACGATCTGTGAAAATTCCTTCTCCAGCTCTGATGGGTATTCCTAGCCTTCCACAAACACGGTCGAGTCTCACAGCTACACATACACCTCCATCTCCTTTGCACGAACTAGCAAGACTTCCTGGAGCCAACAGAAGGAATTGCACAGTTTGTGCCGAACGAGATGGTTCACAAATTAGGACACGTACCTGGTGTGCACCTTGCAACGCCGGTGTACACAATTTATGTTTCCCTATTCTACAACATTACAGACGGGCAGGCCAGGTTTGGCGTCCGCGTAGAAGTCTTACAGTTCAGCAATGATTGGCATTCCTTGTCGGTGACCCCATCCCACCCCAACGTTTCAACCGCCCTGCCTGCTAAATATGTAATTAAACACATTTTATTTCATTTACCTTCTACTCATTTTGTATAAAAGTGATTTACACATGTTTTAGAAATAGGATGCCTATACTGAATTATAGCCATTTCAAATGTTGGCACTAATGAGATTACATTGGGGTTTTTTTGGGGGGAAACCTATTTTTTTTACATATTACTACTCTTTACAAGTATTATCCACAACTTTTGTATATTTAAAAAAAATATTACAGAAATATTTCTTAAGTGTTATTTATATTATTTTTGGTAAAATTCGTCAGACATTTAAACAATTTCTTTCATTCTGTTATATCTGTGTTCAGTCTTGAATCAATAAAGAAATGGTTGTGTTTGTTCTGTCTAAAGCGGAAGCACGCTTATCAACAAGTGATGTGCACAGGCAGCAAAGGGATTTCGTAGCTGAGGTCAGACCTGTAGTATTCAGTCAGCTAGTAACCCGCGTTTTCTCAAGATCCGTGTACATCGCTTGTTTTGCCATTGTGGCCGCATCTTTACGCAATTAGACCACTAGTTCAGTTTTATTAATATTGGACATTACTACTAACGTACAATCGCAAGTCGTGATATAATACTATTGAGAAGTTAACTTTATCTAACGAGCTTAAACATGTATCTATTGTAATTGAAGGTTTCCATTTTTTGCTATTTTATGTATATATATTGTTACAATTATCATCTATGTTTGAATTGTACTTCGTAAGTGTTAAGTGCGATGAAATATATGATAGCATATTAAACTGTGTGAACTAATAATAATTTTGACTGATTGTGTAGAATAGTGCGTGAACAGACGAAACGAATATCAGCTTATGATCTACTCTCAGGACATTGTCAAAAGTACTGTATCACAGATTAAACATAGATTGTTTGTTATTTTTACTTTAATACTAACTAATGAGCTTAGTGGCAATTATTAAATTGTCTGTTCCTTCGGAAATGAATTGCTTTATTCGCGAAACTCGACATTATTCAATCGGTTTCCAAAATGTAAGTTTAAATCAAATTTTCAAGTTTATAGTTCAATTCTATGGTTTATTCTCTACAATTTGGTATAATAAAATTTAATTTTTTGGTAATGCATATATTCCTAATTATTTTTTTTAAATAGACCTAATTTTGTTAGCCGTCTTGTAGTACAAATATAGAAACAGGTATTTTATGAATTTTTTTTGAAATAGATATTTTTGTTTATACACTTCTATTTAGAACTAAATTACAAAACTTTTGTATATCTTGGAAAAAATTACAAACAATTTTTACTACTTTTTATGTAGGCCTAAAGTTGGATTTATTTTTTCCGTTACTGAACATATTTTTCTTCCTGAGCTAATAACTTTTAGAATTTTACATCAATGATTTTTTTAATTGCATATATAAACACTTTTGGATTGGGGTTCATTTACTATTTTTGGAGAATTTTTGAAAAAATGCTTGCACACGTCAAAAAATCCATTTCCGTTAAAGCCGCCGGTCCTAGGGTTTAACCGCCCTTTCACTTTTCTCAGCACTTGGAGGGGTTACAAGTTAAAACACTTTCACTAGCAGCAACCCATTCACTTTTCTCAGCCCTTGGAAGGGGTTGCTCGTCAAAATCACTTTCACTAGCAGCAGCCCATTCGCTTTTCTCAGCCCTTGGAAGGGGTTGCACGTCAAAATCACTTTCACT